>PVIH01001566.1:149755-228351 GCA_004025045.1 Sigmodon hispidus | reverse complement strand
ATCTACACAATGGAATACTACTCATCAGTAAGAAAAAATGATATCCTAAAATTCACAGGCAAATGAATGGATTTGAAGAATATCCTCCTGAGCAAAGTATCACAAACTCAGAGAGATAAGCAGGGGATGTACTCACTCCCTAGTGGTCTCTAAACAAACAAACAGGAAAAAAAGCCAAACATGCCCAAGCAGCAAACCACAACCACTGAACAGCTTGGGATCAGAAACACCCTGGACTGACCCTTCAAACCCCAGTCCATCTATAGGAACACCAGACTCACTCTTGAGGGAGGGGGGACAAAACTGGATTTGGCCGGGAGTGAAGACTGATCCAAGCATTATTGGGCCAGTGTGATCATAGGACTGTCTGCTCCCTGCCCAGGGAGGGGATGGGGAGTTGCAGAGAAGAAAAATGATCAGATGTGGTGGGAGGGGGTAGAGACTTTCAATAAGGATATACAGGGATGGAAAAAAAAATTCAGAGGGAAAGCTGAACACAAAGAAAATATATGTGTAGTAATCTTATTTGCATTTCCACCCTTGATAAGCCATGCTTATAATTATTATCCTCTGTATAGTTATTGTTAACTCTTCGGCATTTTTAAATACTTTTTACTGTTTTATTGATAAATACAAAATAAAGAAGGAAAAAAAAACAACAAAACAAAAAACAAAAAAAGTAAAATAAAAGCCTATACTAATCTGAAGATATCAATGTGTGTCTCTAAGGACATATTTACTTCGTATCTGCCACAGTTTTTATTTTACACAATGTTAATTTGTCAATTGTTTGCTCTATGTAAACACAGTTGCAGATTCTGAAGATATACAGATTAATGTGAAGGTTGCTTTCATTTTCCAGCTATTGAACAGGATGTTGACCTTTGACAGTTTACTCTTAAATGGTATTTGTTCTAAAGATTTCATTGCAGGACATAGCTGTTTACACATCATGTTCTGTCTTAGTCCATTGCACTACTATAAAATGCTACTCTATGTCCAGCAGTTATAACTTAGAAATTTATTTATTTTTCTGGTGATCAAAAGTTCATGGTCAAGATGGCAGACATCTGCAAAGGTCCAGGTTTCTATTTCTAGGATGACAGTTTGTGGCTGTAATCCCCAGGGACAAATGTTGCATTTGCACAATCTGAAAGGGTATATCTGGTTCCCCAGCCTTTTTATACATCATTGCAACACCTACAGAAATGAACTGTTATAGCATTATACAAGTGTGCTTCTCAATATTGTTAAATTAGAAAGCAAGTTTCAACTAAATGTTGAAAAGAACGTTATAGAATAATAGCAAATTCCTTCAGGGAAAAGTTAACAGCAACAAAAAGTGTTTAAAATATCAGATATTCTTGAGAGATTTGTGTTTCAATCCAGAATCCAGGTTAGATTTCCACATGCCCAAAGAAACTAGGTAAACAAAAATGGAGTTTTAATTTTTCATATTGAGTATAAAATAAATGATCCCTTAGGACAAACAAATAAGCTGAACACTGTACTTCCCCGAGAAGATCTACAGAATTTTCCCCACCTATTGCTCACACAATGGAACCCTGTACACCTGCGTTCTAGATAGATATCTATCTGGAAAACTAAGGCTATGGAATGCACATGGCAGGAAACTGGAAAGGAAAGAGCTTCACAAACAGAACTTCTCAGGACTTTAATCTTCACTCAAATGGCACAGGCATCTGAGGAAGTGATCTGAGCTGTGGAAAAATAAAACTAAAAGAATCAGAGGACTAATCCTTGTACTTTGCATAAGCTCAAGACTACATACTCTCCAAAGTGTAGAACTCTTATTTCCAAAGTACTAAAACTATATTGCTTGAAGTATTCCGGAGAGATCAGCCATAACTCTATTGAATGGTTAGTCCTAGACAAGGCAATGTTCTGGAAGCTTCGATAACTAGACAGTCATTCTTTAAAAGGTCATACAATTCCAAGTTCTGTTCCTGCAATCTAGTGGAATATTAAATATAATAAACTAACTAAGAAATAAACAGACCATTGGTGTTCTAGGAGACAGTATCAGGTTGACTAATACAACTGATATAAAGGAGAGGTGCACAAATATTCCATAATGCAATGATCATACATTTTCCAATTGAGGGAAATAACTTCACACTTATGTGATCGAGACACTCAGCATTTCCATGCTCATTAAATCACTCAGTACAAAGGACAGCAGTAAAATTATAAACCACATCAATAAAGGAGCAAATGCAGGCAGCAGTTGATGTAACATCTAATGCTATTCCAGTTAAAGATAGACAGCTGGAATAGAGAAGTGAGTTAATGGAGTTTTCTTTGTAAAAGTTGCATATGGAAGTGAAGGTACAGAAGCACCAAAAATTATAAGCACAGCTCCAAATACTAAATTTTATTCTTAAAATGCCCTCACCATGGTCTGTGGAGATGGTTCAGTAGGTTAGAGTGCTTACTGCTTATTCATGCAGAGAATGGAGTTTGGTTCCAGTACCTGTCAGGTGACTCCGAGCCATCTGTAACTGTAACCCAGGAATCTGAAAGGATGAAGACTAGTAGGATTTAGAGTGAGAATCAGAACCTAGCAAGATAGGGCAGAGTGAGAAGAGCCTGGTGGGTGAAGAGAAGGAATCAACAACAGATATCTCTTGAACAGACTGCATCTTTCTATCCATCTGGGAGTGCAGCACTCCTTCCTTCTTAGTATGCTCACCTATCCTCAGCTATTTGTCATGAGTCAAAGCTAGGTAAGACCCTGGCTAGCTTTGGTAACATATGAACAAAAATAACCTTCCCCCCAAAAGATAATAAACAACAATGACAAAATAATCTTTTCCTCTAAAAATTTTACAACAGAAAGTGAATTAAGACATGAATGAATCAAGTCCCACCATTAAAGGATAAGCAATTTGCTTCATGTAAATTAGATTTTATTAAAATTTTAAAAATATGGAACAAATAGTAATGAGAGCTTCATGCACAGGCATTCTTTCCTCGTACATTTTCTAGTCCAAAATATTGAAATTTAATTTATTTATAGCCAGCTATTGCATTTAAGCTGCATTGTAAACTCAGAAAAATAAATGATAAAGCTTAAGTAGTTACATAAATGTGGTCGACCATGTTCTTTTACAACACAGTGCATAACTAGTGATTTAACTTTGTTTTTGTTATTTTCAATTCATGATAGCTTGTATGCATGTGCAGACACAGCCCTAATTTCTAATAGTTCTGTGTGAGCTTTTGACACATCAGTGATGAGAAAGTGACACATATTCAGAAGAAACTACACCATAAACTTTAAATGTAGTTTTTTTTCAGCTAGTGACAGGTGCTGTGATAATAACTGTCAAGGCTGGCTACAGCAGAGACATAGGCCCTCATCAGCCATCAGTCATGAGCAAAAACAGCCAACACTCTGTAACAGAGAGTGCCAAAGCTAGGGGTCAGAAGATTAGATGTCTTAAATGCATATTTACATGGCATTTCAATTTACAAGAGACCTATCCTCTTGTGACTTGAGAGACTTCAATGTGTGTATATTATTTTATATGCAAATATGATACATATGTAGCATCAATATATTAATAATATGATCCCACCTCTTAAACATCACATTGAAACACTAACACACACAACACACACATACAAATACATACATAAATTCTACATAACTATATAAGTATAGGCAGATTGCATGTTGACATTTTTGATATTCATCAAATAAATGGCTAAGCAAAATGAATTATGTTTATTTATTTTAGTGTACATTTGTAGGAAGGCTTATTTTCTATCATCATCAACCTAGAAAGGAAACATTTATTTGTTTGTTTGTCTATTTATTTGAGGCAGTGTATTACTCTATGGTTCTTCTTTGCCTGTGACTCACTCAGTAACCTAGGGCAGACTCTAACTTGTCTCAGTACTGAGATTATAGCCATTATCCATCTTACTAACTAGTAAGAAGGCCCTGCTCTCAGAGATGGCTGAATTGGCCACAACAGGCCAATTCAGTATATAGAAAGAGTGAGTTTCATGAGTTGTAAACTAAAGAAATTATGTGGATTTCTGTCTTGTGTAACATTTTGTTCAGAAATGCAGTTCATTATTCTTTGTCCATCTGTAGGTCATGGCACACAGTGAGGAAGCATAGATTTCATGTGCATTTAAAATTTATCATAGCTGATACTCTCTTGCAACAAACATCCAAGAGAACATTTTTATCCAGAACAATTGAGATGTGACTTCAAATATCCTCTTCCTATAAGTTAACAGCCCTTTTCAAAGTATTTACAAAAGCTACACATCTCAGAATCATGGATCCCTTTTCTATGTGCTGGAAATAATTCCTTCATTTGTGCTTGTATATGTAATGTTCCCCATCATGTTGTTTGGATGAATTTGATTTAATGCCCATATTACCTTTCAGAACTTCAGAACAATGTAATTCTCAGCCCCAATTAAAGAGGCCTCTTTCCTCAGTTTCTTTTCAAACCACATCAATGATGCCATTACTCTGCCTTTGTCTACTAAGTGTCACAATATAGCCTAAGAATTTGTGCATCTACAGTAAGAATAATAAAAAATGATAGGTACCCTCCCTACTTAGAACCATGTGTGGCCACAAGGAAGCATCATTCTGGGGAGGAAATTAAGTCATTCATGTGCATGTCCCTTGGGAACCTGTCTGCTAGATTAAGGCCAACATTGACTCCTTCTGGAAAGCTGGAATGAAGGATCAAATCATAAAGCGGGAATATGTTATTTTAAGAAAGTCATTCAAGAGCTCTTTTATTTTCTAAAGGCTTGGGTGACTTGGTGCTAAATGACTTTGAAATTTTATTTACTCTGTCATACTAAATGTTCAGGTTTCTCCTTGCTGGTAATCTCTGCTATAAGCCCAGTCAGGATAACTACAGATGAGAGCACAGTACAGAGAAATAAACTGATGTTTATAAAAAGTTGGAAATGGGTTAAGATAAAGAGAATAATTCCAGAAAACTGACTATTCCTGTAGTTCAGTGGTTTTCAACCTTTGTAACAACTGTTGCAGGGTCTTTAGATCACTCCAAATGACCAGAATGTACCCAATATACAATTACAGAAAGCAGCATTATTCTAGAGAAAAAACAGCATGCTGGGTCCTACCCAAAATGATGTTGAGCCTGGGGAGGGTAAGGCAGCCCATTTTAATCCTACTTAGGGAAATTCCAGCTAATGATTAAATGTACTTTAAAGTGACTGTGTATGTAGACCCTTACAGGAATCAGTTTATAATTGCTCATGACATGTGGTCAGCAACTTTGTCTAAAGTGTCATGGATCTGCTGACTAAAAATAGCAAGAAGAGTTCCTGCTTGTGACCTGGCAGTGCACTGATTGGCTACTAAACTGGACATAATTCCTGAGGGTCTGGTTGAAGGCAGACATGAGTCAACATGGGATGGTGGGGTAATATGGGGCAGAAGTTTTAGAAAACTGGCACTGAAAAAAACAAGTGGTGCTGGTTCCTTCAGCTGTGACCCTTTAATATAGCTCCTCATGGTGTGGGGACCACCAAGCACAAACTTATTTCATAACTTATTTTGCTAGTGTTATTGATTGTAAATATTTGAAAATCAACCCTCAAAGGGGCTGTGACCCACAGGTTAAGAATCACTACTATAGATCAATGTTGTTAGTGTACTATTGTTGCTAACTGGTTCTCTGTGGGGGTAATTTTCTTTCTGGGACCTTTGGGGAATCACTGACACTTCAGTGGAGGAACTTAGGAAACTATATACCAAACTGGCAGGTGAATAAATAAGCTGGGTACATTATTTCATGCTACTAGATCATATTTTATATTTCCTCATTCATATATGGAAATAAACTCCTGAGATGGGCCAGCCTGGTATTTTATTCCTGTATTTTATATAATAAGAAGGCAGAGCAAGTCAAATTATTAAACACATTTTTCCATCTTACCACTGACAGAAGTGTTATTAGCATGATGTTCAAGTGAGAGGTCAGATATAGAAGTAGAAAAAGAAGAATCATTTTCATTCAAGGGGTCAATTAAATATAAAAATAGACTGTTTCCTGGGACTTAAAAGAAGAACAAAGGTCACCAGGATGTTGCTCCAAGAATTTGGAAAGAAGTAAGCAGTTCATTTTCAAAGACAAAGAGATTTTAACCTAATGTGATTCTCCTTGCCTTTCCAAATGTGTGACCTCCAAATGTGCTTCGTCTATTGGCCTGGCCTGGTGTTTCCCAGTACAAAAAATCAGCACACTGGTATAATGCAGTTTTCTTTAGTCTCTTTTGTTGAATGCAGTCTTGACTTTAAATGTTTCTATGGCTCTCACCAGTTTGTTTGTTAGTGTCTGACCTTCCTAAAATTCGATGAAACATCACAATTCTAAGGAAGGAAACAATACATTTCAGCTTTTCATATTTTTTAGCTTGCATGGACCCTTGTAATGAATGATTAATTAAATTGAAGTCTCTAAAGAATCTTTTTTTATAAAACATATATGAGTCAACATGGCTTTGCTAAATTTTAACAATGTAGGTTTTCATTCCAGCTTATAATGTGTCTTTAACACAGAACTGTCTGAACTTCAAATCATTGATAATATAAACTATGGGAATGCCACTCAGGAAAATTATTAAAATCTAATGCTGTACAACTATTGGTGGATAGTAGAGTCTAACATTACCTTGCTTGATAAACAATTTTTCCCCTCATATCTGGACAAGGAAGGCACCTGTGTGTCAATTACAGCCTTGGTTTCTGGAAAGTAGAACAAAACAGAGTTTTTCTCTTTTGACTCCAGTTCAGGTAATCTTTTATTATTAATATTGGTAATTAATTAATTATTTTCCAACCTGAGTTTTTCCTCCCTCTCCCTTCTCCCACTTTCTCCCCTGCATCATATATACACACTACGATCATATATTCCTCCTTTCTTTCCAGAAAAGGGCAGATATCTCATGTATATTAGCTAGCTTTAGCATATCATGTTGCAAGAGTAGGCACCTCCTCTCCTATGAAGGCTGGAAGAGGCAACTCAGTAGGTGGAAAGGGTACCAAAAGCAGGTAACAGGGTCAGGGACAGCCTCCACTCACACTGTTAGGAGTCCCATAAAAAGACCTGGCCCTACATAGTGAGTACCAGGACATCCAAAAATACACAGAGAAAACCCATCTCAAAAAGGGGCAGAGGGCACAGCTCAATATAATCTTTATGTCAACATTATTTATTATGTTGTATAAACATATCAGATGCATTTCTCATTTGATTGTGCAAGTTTAAAGTTACAGGAGTCAGATGGGGTTCTGGGGAGTCAACTGAATCTGATAGGTACTTTTACTTGTGTCTCTATTTGGGGGGGCATTCCTCTTGTAGAACAGAAGGTCCCTTTGCACAGGATGAGTCCACTCTAAGACAGAGGGGCCCTCTGCACAGGATGAGTTAACTCTAGGACAAACAGGCCTTTTGCACAGGGTGAGTGCACTTGGTCTCTATGTTAGTGAGTGTTTGGGCACCACTCTAGTTGCTAATGACTTACTACTTGGAAACCAGTTTCATAGCTATGGTTGCCTCTTTTTTTAGTTTTATCCTATTTATTTTACTCTGAAATGCTGCTAAGTCACAGCTCCATTGCTCTGTGTAGTATTAAGTATCTTGCCTGAACTTTCAGGTCTATCCCAGGATTTTGGACCCACTGACCACATTCCCACAGAAACACAGACACTTATATTAATTTTATGCAGATTGACCTATGGCCCAGGCATATAACTTGCTAACTCTTAAACTAACCCATGATTCTTATCTTGTTTAGCCATGCACCTTAGTACCTTTTCTCAGAGCAGTATTTCAACTTCTTTCCTCTGTGTCTGCTGGTGTCTCATTGTGGTGTTTCTCTGACTTCTCTGCCCTACTTTTTCTGTTCCAGAGTTTTCTTAGTCTGGTAGCCCCACCCATACTTCCTGTCTACCTCTGTCCAATCAGCTTTTTATTAAACCAGTAGGAGGAACTAATATTTACAACATACAGAACATACTCTAACGAATAGCTCAGAGCCTGTAAGGAAATTTTTTTATCCTTCCATATATCCAGCTTTAAATTACTTTCCAGCTAAACTCAAAGACTTGTCTAGGCCATTGTTCTCTACATTTGAGTATTGCATGAATCCACTTTTCCCATGTCTGCTTGCATTTTTCTTGGAAGGATTCTTCTAATCTTGATATCCACACTTCCCTGTATAGATGAATCTTAAATTTTCTCTTTCTAGGTTCCTCTACTCTGTAACCCCAACCCAGTGTACTCTGTTTCCATATCTTCAGATTTTTCTCTTGTACATTCTAAAGCACATGAGTAATGTCCCCACAAGATAGTTGAGACAACTACGTCTTTAGAACTTAAATAGTTTTGTGAATAATCATTCACTTGGGAGCAGAAATAGATAAAAAAAATAATGGTCTAATGATTCTCACTTAGTTACCAGGGTTATTTTCTGATACACTGAACTACTTCATCTAATTAAGAGAACAGGGTAGGTAAACTTGGAATGGACGCTCACTCTCTAATTTATCTCAAGCATGTTTATAATTATTATTTGAGCTGCATGTGACTTTATCTTACTTCACAGTAGGCTTTTGCTAAGTACTCAGTCCATGTTGACAGTTATCCCTGAATGGACCTTGATATAAAGGCAGAAACAAATACCACTATTACTTAGGAAATAGAAAAAACTGTTACAAAATAACATTTTGTTCATCAGAACTTATTTCATCTCACTGTTGTTGTTCATCAATGCCCTACTCTGGTGAAGTAGAATTCCTGTTTACCCATTAGAAGGGAAAGTGTATTTGTGATAATTATGGACATTCTTAGTTCTTTCCATAATATTTCATTTTAAGTGCTTTTAAATGAGTTTTGGGTTGTTTTGAGTCTGCAAATTTGGAAGTCAATGCTATTTTGTGGATGATTTGCTAATGTAAATATATTTAGCATTCATAAAGAAAGGCCATGACTTTCTACAATCTTTTGTTTACCATATAATGTCTTCTGAGGATGTGTGCTCTGGTGTTAGCAAACAAATAAGATATAGAGAAGTCTTGGCCTCAGAAACAATGTTTATTGGATCATAAAATTTACATATTATCCACAGATAATATAAGCCTGGCTAGTTACATTTGAATCTAGAATAGAAGTCTCTTCCTGGCATCACCTGGGAATCAGCACTTTCCCAGGGCATACTGTTGTTATATAAAATAGCATTACCTAGCTCTTTGGAAAATAAGCATTATATGCTATGCATGCCCTTGAAAGTATGCTCAATGTGTTCTTTAAGTGATATAGTTCTGGATTCCAGTATTTGTCTGTCAGTAACAAATATAATGAGACACTAATTTTTAACTCCAATTTTTAACATAAAATTGAAGCATGAAGAGGATAACATTAAGCCAATTGTTTTGTAGATGTTTTATTCAGGGTTTATATGAGCATGAATATAGAATAACTTTCCTTTGCCTTCTTCCATCTTTCAGAGTTACTGAGATGCATTGGCCTTAGAGATTCACTGTGGTTACTGTGGGTTATTACACATTCTTTTACCACATTTGATAAACATCCCCTAGGGAAATATGTTAAAATGCCCCTCTCCTGCCAAAATGCAAGGCAAACTTTTCCCCTGTAAAATAATAGGTATCAGAAGTTTTAAGTTTTCAGAGATCAGTGCATGGTTTATTTATGGGTTCCACAAACCAAAAAGAGCTAGTGCTTACATGTAAATTAAAGTATTTTGCTTCTCATCAAAGTCATTGACTTGGCATTTAGACCACAGTCTGTGGGTTCTGAGAAGAAGAATAGGACTCAACAGTACGTGGGTGAGGACTAGAAACAGTGTCAGCCTTGAACCTGTGGACTATGTGAAAGATAACAGTGTCAGCCTTAAACCTGTGGACTGTGAGGAAGCTAGAAGACAGAGTTTAGGTATATGGCCATGAGGGAAGAAGTGAGCCTAGCAGAAGGAGCATGTGTTTGGATAAGAGCTTCCAACCACATTGAGAATACAACCTTGTTCTAGAAATACAAAGAATTACTAACTGTGGAAGACTAGTGCCCTGTGTGCATATAATATTTTCTTGATTTCTTATTCAGTTAAAGCATGTTGCTGATGTAATAAAAAAAATTTGTACTGTTTTTAAAATCTACCCAGTGCACTTATTTTTTTTCACTTTTCAAGTTTGTTTTTGTCTAGTCATGTGCCCCCAAATGAAAAGTAGATCATGTTAATTTTTATTATTTAAAAGTTTTTTTCATACCAACCACAGTTCCCCTTCTCCCCCTCTTCCACTTGCCCCGCAGCTTCCACTCCAGTCCCCCCATTCACTTCTCAAAGAGGATAAAGCTTTCCATGGGGAATCAACAAAGTCTGGCATAACAAGTTGAGACAGGACCAAGCCCTTCTTTCCTGTTTCAAGACTGAGCAAGGAGACCCTCTATAGGAAATGGGCTTAAAAAGCTAGTTCCTGCACTAGGGATAAACTCTGGTCCCACTGCCATAGGTCTCACAAACTGTTTAAGCCATACCACTATCATCCACATTAGAGGGTCTATTTCTGTCACATGCAGGTACCCCAGCTATTAGTCCAAAGTCAGTGAGCTCCCAGTAGCTCAGATGAGCTGTCTCTGTGGGTTTCCCCTTCATGATCTTGACCCCTTTGCTCAAATACTCCCTCCTCCCTCTCTTTGACTGGACTGGGAGCTCCATCTAGTGCTTAGCTGTGGATCTCTACATCAGCTTTCATCAGTTGATGAATGAAGGCTCTATGATATTAGGATGGTTATCAATTTGATTACAATGGAAGTCCAGCTCAGGCACTGTCTCCAACATTTCTTGGATTCTTGGCTGGGCTCATCCTCATGGGTGCTTCAGAATTTTGCTAGCACAGGGTTTTCCCCTAACCTCAAAATGGTTCTCCCACTGTCAAAATATTTATTTTGTTGTTCTTCATCTCTGTCTTTTCATCGGCTCTACCATATTGCTCTGTTCCATCATGTTCTCTTCCCACCATCCCTTATCCCCCCACCTCAATCTTCCAATATACTCAGGGGATCTTATCTACTTCCCCTTCCCAGGGATACTCGTGGATGTAAACTTGTACAGCCACTTTGTAACTTAGAATGGCAGTTTATTAGAAAACTGACAATCAATTTACCTCATGATCCATCAGTATCACTCTTGGGCATATACCTAAAGGATGCACATTCATACCACAAGGGCATTTGCTCAACTATGTTTATAGCAGCAATATTTGTAGTAGCCAGAACCTGAAAACAACCTAGATGCCCCTCAATGGAAGAATGGATTTTATTTATTTTTTTAAATGTACTATACTTAGGCAATGGAATATGCAGCAATAAAAGACATCTTTAAATTTGCAGGCAAATGGATGGAAACATAAAAAAAATCATCCTGAGTCAGGTAACTACGCAGGAAACCAATCATGCTATATACTCACTCATAAATGGATATTAGACATAAAGCAAAGTATAACCAGGCTACAATCCCCAACTCCAGAGAAACTAGGTAACAAGAAGGAACCTAAGAGAGCCATCCATGAATCATATTAATTTGTAATTGATTATAAAATTGTATTAGTATTTTACTTTAAAAGTTACAAACTACAGAAAAAGAGAAATTAAAGTGATTGTGCTATTGAAAAAGAATTATTCTACAAATATTCATTCCTTTACATATTACACAGCTTCATTTAACTATAAAAATAAATATAGTAATTAGGGCTAAAAGACCATGAATATTAGAATTGTTTTAGCTACTTGTCTTTATTTTAACAAATTGAGAATTGACTTAAAATTATTTGTAAGTAAACAATAACCACTTGGAGAAATAGCTATGAAAATCAAAATATTTTTCAGCCATTGTTTTGGACACAAGACAAAAATTATTTTAAAATATTTGTACAACCTAGTGGTGATAGAGAACATCAAAGGAGAAATAGTTCTTTTCATTTGTACAAATTACGATGCAACATGAGCCTTTGATGTTTATTTTCTTTCTGTGTTAATGATGCTTCTGTCTTCAGACTCCCTGCTTTCCAGTATTAGTTATCTTTTAAACAACTCAAAGAGCTCCCATTTGATTTTGTTCGTGTTGCCAAGAAAGCTTCAGAACTCATTAATGCAGAAAATTTGCAGCTCAACAATAAAGAGTAGAGTGAACAGTGTTAATAGCTTATAAATTATCTCAACCAAGAGTCCAGATTACTTTTTTATTTTTATTTTTTTAATTTTTGGAAACAGAGTTTCTCAGTGTAGCCCTGGCTGTCTTGGAACTCACTCTGTAGACAAGGCTGGCCTCCAAGTCACAGAAAGCTGTCTGCCTCTGCCTCTCAAGTGCTAAGATTAAGGGCATGTTCCACCACTGCTGGGCTCTAGATTGCTTTCAAGGACCATCTTCCAATTATGTCAGAAAGATAAATAGGCCCTGGATTTGCACATGCCTACAACATGCTCACAGGTCATATCCATACCTTGCTAGAGTCCTGTTCTTGACACCACAAATCCTATGTTGTTTGATGGTTAGTACAAACACAGAAGAAAATTATTTTAGAACTTGCAGCCTCAATCACTTTGCCTCATAGTCTTCAAAAAGTTCTTGAACAAAGTGTGATGGAGTCTCTAAGTTAGTAGGAAGCATCACCAGCCGTATATCACATTGTAAACTCTTACCAGCACTAAACAAGTAGTGATTATTTTTGTGTTGCATTATGGGAACTATATGGATGTAGTTCCATGACAAAGAACTTGCCTACTATACACAAGGCCTGTGTGTTGCAGTTATACATAAAGAAAGGTTTTGACACACTGTCCTGTCGTGGGGTCAGCCTGTTGTATACTGAGTACCTCACATTAGAGGAAAGGATTTGGAGCTTGCTTAGGGGAAATGATAGAATGACTATTCTAATTATCCAGGCACCCTGAATCAAAACATCCCATTGTACCCCCTCCATATGGAACACCAATATAAACTTGCAAAAGAACTCATTGCCAACAGATTATTAGGAAATTAAGACACCAGTGTATAAAAGCAAGGTTGTCAGTGATGCACATGTATTGTAAAGAGATAAGCACACAGACAAACAATAATAGCAATAGAGACAGAACTTTTTCTCAGACCTTCTTGTCAGTCTACACCCTTCTCCATGTCTTACTCTTCAGAAAGGCTGCATACTGTGCTGGACAGCAGAAATTGCTTTAAACCATAGATTTAAACCTTTATCTAAGTTCTACTTACAGTACTATGGTTTCCTTCCTTTTAACCAAGATAAACTCATCTTATTAAAGGAAATTTAAATTAAAAACCCAGTTCTTTATAAAGGATGTATATTTATTATTTTAAATTATATGCAAATGGGTAGGTAGTACATGAACATGAGTGCAAGTACCTATGGATGCCAGAGGTACTACGATTCTGCTAGAGATGGAATAACAGATGGATGAGGTTGTGATGTGGAGAACTGAGAGGTGGGATTCTCAGAAGTAATGGTATGTACTCCTCATCCTTGAGCCGCCTCCCCAGCCCCAAACTTGCTTTCTAACTATGAGCTTTCCTGTTCAAAAACTGGAACTAGAGTGTCAGCATGAGCAATGGCTTTTATTGTAAGTGGCAATTTCTGTGCCCATGCAGGTCTAGTTGAGTCAGAAAGAAGAAGATATACGGAAATGGAAATACATTAGTCTTATATATCAAGTGCATTGTTCCCATCCTGATGCTCTTTCCTGTCCTCCACATTCACACTCTGGCAGTGTTCCCAGCATCAGTAATGCCTATTCATTTGATAAAAAGTGTACATCTATGAGTTCCACTGTCTTATGGCCAAGCTTGCTTCTGATCAAAATTATTCCATAAAAATAGTATCCATGTCACATCACTTTATAAAAAATTGTATAATTTATGCAAAGACCACATCATATTTTATTGACTATAATATATTATTTTAAAACAAGAGAGGACACCTTGATTAATTATTTATTTAATATCTTAAGAGGGCAATAATTAAGAACATAATAATTAAGAAACTTAAAACAATACTAGAGATTTCATATTTTTAAAAGTGGAGAGAGAAAGAAAAAGAGAGAGAGGAAAAAACTTTGGAAGGAAGAAAAGAAAGGACAAAAATATGACTTGAGTCATGAAGGAAAATTCAAAAACATAACAACTTTAAAGAGGTTTGAGTAGCTACAATGAAATTGTTTCCATAATTTAATGCTGGGAAGAAGGTTTTAAGCAAGAGTTTATCTGACAATGTTCAATAAAGAAAATTAAAGTTCAAGAGTCAAAATATTTCATGAAGTATACACTGTTGACAAAACTCAGGTTTCACCAAGCAGACTAGGTATATGAGCACTAGGTATACTGCATTCTTCCCAGTGCTAGGGATCAAAGACACCTAGATTCTGGCACGGTGGTGTACCTTTGTTCTGCCACTTTTAGTCTGAGCATCAGCATATTATATCCACAAATAAAATAAAATCAAGGATTATATTTATAATAAAATCAAAAATAGAAAAAAGAGCAATAAACATATATAACTCTGTGTTGTATAGGAACCAAAAAAAAAAAACGGACAATTGCAACCTAACATCTAATTGATGTAGAGGTTCAGTCCAACCTCAGGTGACTGTGTATGTGCATATGTATGAGAAATTGGCAAGTTTATCATAAAAGTTATATAGAAACACAAGGGCCTAGAGTAACTAGAATTATTTAAATAAAGAACACATCTGGAAAAGCCATACTGCTTCATTTCAGAACTCACTATAAACTATAGTAATTAAGAATATGACTCAGCAGTGGTAATATTATCCTAATTCTGAATATATTCTGTGTCCCAGCCCTTCAGCTCTGAGCTTCTTAAGTATAGCCTAAAAATTATTTTATTTCAATTAGAGCATTTTCTCTATTTTCATGTTTTATAGTCATCCTGTAAACTATATGTTGTTATTCATACTATAGACGACTACATGTTTCTATCAATTGATGTAAAAATTTAAAGTTAAATTTAAGTTTGGAAATAAATTAATTATCATACAAAGATCTATCACATGTTCTCAGACACAGAAGGAATAAAGGGCAAAGAGAACAGAAAAATTCTCACATAAATTAATGACATAGATATCAAGTCACAAGTTTGTTTAATAATATCAAAATCATCTACCTGAATATATGATTTTTAGCTTATATATAAAAAATTATTCCTAGAAAGTCATTGTTCTGTTAAGTAAAATTAAATTTTGATAAGGTTTCTACATTTCACTTCTTTGTTTGTGTTCATGGGTTCTTTGGTGTATGAATACAAATCAATGAATCTTTGAATTTATATTCAAGGGGTACAATGTAAGCATGACCTTCATACCTTATGCACATGAGAATAAAAGCTGGGGCAATCACCTGTGAAAAAGGATTTGATTCTTCTTTGCACAGTTTTCAGAGTTATTACAGGGTCCTTCCTAAGAAGTTATGCTACAATAGAGTGGCCATAACGATTGTGCACACAGAACCCACATTCAAAATGTGAATTTCATATTACTCAGATATGATGCATAGGTTCAAAAGCATGCAGCCTTCCGGGAGATTTGATCACAGTTTCTTTGGCACAAGGCGCCACTAATTGGGAGAAGCATGCAGTTCTGTGAAGCCTTGGCTCTCAGTTGGATGGAGACAGAGGATTTTTTGCATCAGACCAAATGACAAGAATTAAAGTGTGATGCACATTCTCTTCAATTCTGTCCTGTCTTCATAGTGTCAGTCAGATGCCAAAGATGAGCTCCCATTTTCTCATCTTTGTCTCAGGAATTACTGTGTTCCTCCACCCTGTACCAGCTGCTTTTAGCAATTGGTGTGGAAAGGCAGAGAGGTCAAATCCAAAAAGGAAGCTATAATACTTCACTTACACTAAAATGCCTACCAATAATAAGCCCATAAAAACTTCCATCTATAACATGAAATTCCTCAGGCTTGGGAGAATTGCATTGTGTGTTTTCTAAGATGAATGGAAAGGCTGATTGATTCTGAACCTGGCATGACCATCCACTGTCCCAGTAGTTAGTTGTGACTTCTGATTCTATTTCTGTACTTACTAAGGCTCTCTAAAGAAAACAGATGGCTTAAAACTACAAAGCTTAACACACACTGTTGGGTAATTATCACAGAAAACAAGATACAATCACAAAGCAGTTATTTTAGCAGAAGCGTTTGTGATTCTTAATCTTAGTGTTTTTCAAAATTAATGATGGTTAACAGATTCACATATAGTTACTTATTTTGTAATGCATAGAAATAATATCACTTGTAAGATGCATTGAGAAAAATGGGTGAAGCCATTCATATTTTGATGCTCTAGTAAGCTCTGAAGAATTGTTGGGTCACATAGACACCAAAGGCTGTACTCACTGTGCTCTAGTATCATGCATCCGAACTCCACGTGAGTAAACTACCTGAGAACACTGGTTTCAAAATGTATCTTGTAAGGGTCAGACCTTTAAGTTTGTAATAGTTACTGCAAATGGTTGAAACACACCAGACATTATATATATATGATATATAATCAATTATATATATATGTGTGTGTGTGATGTGATTTGATTGATTGATCTTTCAACCAGATAGAAACCAAACCTGTAATTTATTTTAGAGTCCAACAGAGCAAAGGAAATTCTGGGTCAATGTTTAGAACTAGAATTAATCAATATCAACATTAAATCAAGAAGGTGAAGCATGCCACTTTTGAGGCCAAGGGCTTTTGCTTCTTCTTCAGTTCTTTAGTCACTGTGGTCCAAGAAAAAGATTATTTGTACTGTCTTTGCCTTTGTCTCCTTGACTACTACAATGGGGCTGATTAAAATACTTTGCAGAGCCTTGGTAAAGTTTGAGAAAGAAGAATTTTATTCAGACACAGTGCACATCTCAATGTCACATAGACACCAGAACCTGCATTATCATTATCCCCATGGTGCCACTCTCTTTGGAATACAGGACTAATTTTATATTTGAATGTTGATTATTTTAAAGTATCTGCAAAGCTACATCGTGAGTCATTGAAATAAATGATTTGTTTCTACCCAGCAGAATTTATCTCTGAAAAAAATTTACAAAATGACAAGAAGAAATCTCTCAGAAAGATTGATGTCAGAGTATAACACAACTCATCAGTGTCATGCCCCATAACTCTTCCCGAGTATGATTTTGAAATAACTTTATATATCTAAAATAAATATTAAATTTTGATTTAATAAAGTGGTCCTAAAGGATAGCTGAAAATAAAATACACATGAAATAACAGAATGCCTTTGCAGGAGATGAAATAAATATATAATTTATTCTTCCTGCCAATCCTGTTGCTAATTCATAACTTTGACAGGAGCCCATTACAAGTCATTTGTAAGAGACAGAAGTTTTCAAAAGCTTTTATTACTCAATTAAGGAATCCATATGAAATTGATTACATATGTCTTTCCAAATGTTTTATTTTTCCAGAAAATTTAGCTATTCAATCAATCCACAAATATTAACTGGGTTCATATTCAGATATTGGAGGATAAAAGAAACCTGGGGTAAGACTTGAGGGAGTCTCTGAAAGAAGATAATAGTAATAACATGTACATAACATAGTGAAATAATGCAAAGTAATGGTTATTAATTTTATGAGTCAGAGATACAGCTAATAATAGAAAATCCAAGAAAAAGGTGGGATTGAGGCATTCTTGAATCCCATGCAATGATGGTAGGAGTAGACAGATGATGGCCAAGGTTGATAGCACAGGATCAAGAATCAAGATGATAAACTAGATGATGGACCAAGATGGTGGACCAAAATGATGAATAAGGACAGATTTTTGTTGTAAATGAGGAGATTGTGCTTCATGGAAGCATTGGAGAATTCCATGTCTGGCTGATGCATTATTCACACAGCTCAGACTGATTGTGTGGTCCCTGTCTTTGCTGCTAGTACATGGATATATCATGTGTTCTAATAAGTCCCAGACAAAGCAGATATTTATACTTGTATGTGAACTTCCTTTCCAAACAGTACTATCTTATCTAAAATGTCCAGATAATATGTAATTACTCATTCAAATTGGCCTGCAGCTTACCATTTTGAATCTATGTTGTGAAAGGATACATTATGTAGAGGAAGAACAGGTTTGGATGTTGAAGACCTCATCTGAATTTCTAGTACAGTTAACCATTGTAATTTCCATAAGCACAAAGGGTACATCTAAGAGGAAAACTACATCTCTGATGTATAAAACTAAGAAACAAACATAAAAATTAAGAAGGGGTTATGAAATTTGATTACATCTAAATAAACTTTAAAATCTCATTGAAGGATAAGATACAAACATGAATGCCTTCTAAGATGTGGGTAAACATATCATGATTATCTTAGAATTGCATAAATGGGAATATCTTCCCAGGTGAGTCTTAAACCAGGACTTAAGCTACACAGAGATCACAGAATGGTGATGAAAAAACTTGACACGTACAGTTTTATAACTGACTTTATTTGAAGACTACCAATATCAAGAGGTACTGTTGAATTGGCAAAGTACAAACTAAACCTTACACATGCTTAGGAGCATTTTGTTGCTTCATATATGGAGAAATAACACTTTACCAGAATGTTCTGTTCTTAAAAAAAAATAGGCTTCTTAAAAGCAAACATCCACCTTTACCTGGTATTTATTAACCATTATTAATCAAACTTGTTTCTGAACTAGAAATTTACAATGATCAGACATACATAGAGAAAACATGGTTGATGGATTCTTCATGCTTTGAGTTTGGCTATTCCAGATGAAAATTGAAAGCTTCAAGAGAGAAATTTTTGAGAACATCAAGCTAATGGCAAAGCCTTTTATGGCTTCATCACATAACATATGCAGAGTCACTGTTAATTGTATGTCCATTATCATGTTCTTCTGAAGTAATTATAATTTTGAAATTCAGGGAAGCATAGGGCAGATGGCAAAGAAAGAAACATCAAGATTGGTAACCTCAGGAATTTAGTTTGCTAATTAGTTTTCCCTAATTGCTTTTGGAAAATGACAAGCCCTTTCCTTTTTAGTTGGGCAAGAGTGACAATCTGACCATTGGACTAATGGTCATCAAAGCAGAACAGACTAAGAGTGTTGCAGGGCTCTGTTATCCTTCTGAAGTCTAGAAGACTCATGTTCATCTCAGGGTTGTCTCCAACTCAAAAGGGAATATAATTTCCCTCTACAAGTGAAGAGATCTAGAAAACAGAATGTACCTGCCATTCTGACCTTAGCAGAAACAGTCACCCATTTTTTTAGACACTGGCTATGTTGTTTTCTATAATTAACGTTTTCAACTTAAGGAATATAGGGATTCAGTTCATTCTTTCTCATCATCACATACTCATTGCAAGTCAACTATTTGTCGAGTCCTCTGAACTGCAATTTTCTGTCTATGAAGCACTAAAACTGATTCTCAACATGTGCATTTTGATTATGCCTTGCTGTCTTCCTGTCAAACACATCTTAATTACTTATGCTCATCTTATGCTTAACATCACCTTCCTCTTGTACAGCTATATAAGACATACGACACACTTCTCTAGAGAAACAGACCAAAAGAAAAATAGAAAGTGAGAGAGAGAGGGGAGAGTGGTGGGAGAATGTGTAAATATTAAAAGGAGGTTATTTTAGATTGGTTTATGTAATAGGAGCTAGGCAGTCTGACCAGGCATGCAGGACAGATGCAAAAATCAAGAATGATAGCTCCCATGTCCATGAGGCTGGATATCTTAGCAATTCCAATTATTGATGAAGGCCTGAAGGTTTTTCTAGAGAGCTGCTGGTTTTCATTCTGCTTTGCATGGCTAATGAAGCTTGGTTCTGATCTTCATGAAGAATGATAACAGCCAGAAACATGGCTCTTTGTTGCTTCCAGTTCCAGTTGAGTTGACAGTCAAGATTAAATATCACACAGTAGGCTTTTTCTGTCAATGCCATTCAACACACCCTCTTCCAAAGCATGAGCTTTTTACATTCCTTATTCTATAATGAAAAGAAGCCTGACCTCTATTATTCTTCAATTTTGGGCTTTTTCTTTCTGTAAACATATCTATTTTTTGGCTGAGGCCTATTAAGAATTGTCCCTTATGTTCACTATTTGATAAAAACCCTTATAATATCTTGATTTTGCAAGTTAGAATAAATAAGGTAGCATGAAACCTCAATTTATTTAAAACTACGTATCTTAATATCTGTTTAATTTGGCAGAAAAAGTTTGACTGCAGCTAATGGTCTCAAAAATGACAATACCTTTGAGAGAGGAAAGCTATGCTATAGAGAGTCATGTCTTAATATGTATATTGATGCTTTCTGCTCCTTAGAATTAAAAAATTTGTAGAAGTCAGGTGCAATTGATTAGTCCTTCACAACATACAATATTAAAATGGATTTACAAAGTGGACATGGTGTTCTCTATTTTTTTGTTTAAAGTAAGCCTATTAAAACAAATATATACTCAAGGGTAATAATGCATGCCAGGTATGGGCCTTAATACAGATACAAAGTAGGAAACAATATCACACCATAACATATACAATCCACAATTTTCACTTTTATATCTACTTATCTACAGGCCAAATATTTATTAAAATATAACTTTACCAAAGCAGACATGTTAGCAAAAGGGAAGTTCTATCTTACCCACTTGAAGATGAATGCTGTATGAAGGAACAAATATTTTTTACCCACAATATAGTCTCTAGTTAGTTACTGGATACAACTACTTCCTAGACAATGTCACAGAAAACTATATATTACTGTCACAAGTTCTATGCAGTCTTTACAGTGATATAAGTATTTGCATTGCTATCTTCTCAAGAGTTACATTATCTTGAAAATCCAAAGGATCATTTCTAATACATCACAATTAGAAAGAGATGAACTAAACTGAGTTGTATATATTTACAATTAGTTCAATATTGAGACAAATCAGAAGGTCCAGTGCTTTACCCATCCCAGAACTAGATGCTAATATCTGTTTGACAGCAGAATCTTGCATGATTCCCCTGGTTGCCATGTGAAAGCTCAGTTTTTGCTATGGTATTTACATTTCAGGAAAAGGGGTGGGGGAGGAAAGTCAGATTAAACCTTATCAGTAATCTTAGAAAAGACTCATTCATTTTTTTTTCTGAGAAGTGGATTGGTAGGGTAAGTAAATGGTCAGTTTACCAGTAGTGCAGACTAGAATAATCTTCAGAATATATATGTGAACTCCATGGATGGCAGAGTTCTTGATCATTTTTATCATGCTATGTAGAGAGATAAATATGAAGACATTCCATCTATGTACAAATTACTAGCTTTGGAAATAACAGTGGTGGGACAGTACCCTGGACCTTGTGGCTGTTTATTATTTGATTATCACTATCATAGCATATGGTCTGCCTCCTGTGAAGGCTTCAAAGACAACACATAGCAACATCCTAGTCACCATCATCAGTTTCCTTATTGAAGAATGTTTCTCTGCTACATATCAGCTTGTCTGGGGTGAAGACTGTATCTCTGCTTGTTCAGTGCAATGGAGGCTGAAGAGAGACAGGCATAGCATTCAATGCCAGTCTGTCAATGGTGCATGTGATGAGTACAGTTTGAAACATTTTAATTACCAAAGCAAACAGAGGAAAAGCTGACTCTAAGAAAATGCTTCCTGTCTATTGTCTGATGTCATAATCACACATCATGACAGACTTGAGTACCTTTTGTTATTGTTCTCAAAGAGGGGCTAAGGGTAAGAGAGATTTAATATATCTCCTAATGTCCAGGGTGGAAAGCAAAGAGTCAGAATAAAAATCTCCACAGTGAACCTCAGTAGGCACAGGGTATGTGGCACTCATATCAAGTTCCTAAAATGATAAGAAGTCTCAATTTAGTGATAGTAAGGAAATAATACTATATTTTCTTAGTTTGAATTTTTGGAGAATTTTCTACTAGAATACTGTTTTTATTTTATCTATGACCCTCCTTTCTCAAACTCTTTCTTTTCCCCATTCCTCTCAATATCATGACTTTTTCTTCTGTAATTATTGTTGCTACAAACAACACGTATTTATTTATAATATGTAATATGTAGCAATTCATCTATTTTATACTGTTCATATTCATATGTTTACTTGTTTAGAGTTAAACCTTGGGGATGTGATAACATATCAGGAGGCCCACCCTTGTAAAATACAATTCTCAGTTTCTCAGCACACACTTTTACATATAGAGGTGGGGCACTGTGAAATTCCCACTATCCAAGTTTATACTAATCTATAAGCCATGCTATATGACTGTGGGTAAGATAGAACTTCCCTTTTGACAAATACTTTATAAATTAGTTTTTTTCGTAAATACATTTTCACCAAGATCATATTATTTTCTATCCCCAGTCCTCCCAGATTCTTTCTCTCAACATCTCTCAAACAACAAAAAATAAAAACAAACATAATTGAAAAAGTCAATCAAGCATAAAAAATACCAAAACAATACAAAAAAGGAGAGTACATATGAATACATGCATACACACACACACACACACACACACACACACACATACACACACACACACACAGAATCTCTTTTTCTGTTGTCAACTACTCCTAGGTATAGGTCTTCCCTGGAGTGTAGTTTATATACTAAGGGTCATTCCACTGGGAAAGACTGATTTTCCCTTTTCCAGCAAGTATTAACTGACAAATATTTTTAAACGGTGACATCAGAGTCAACTTCTAAAGCAATAAATAACTTTCAAAATTAGATTACACCAATGTCTTTAATCTAACCAGATGGTTTTTCTAAAGCAATTTATCATCAATGGCAAACATTGGGTTTAAAATCTACTATCTTTTTCATTCAGCTAAACATACAAATTCAAACTATTTAGAAAGTTGATATCAACTCCTGTGAATTTCCTAGAAATATTCCAGCAAACAATGCACCTCCAGGAAGAAGCATGACTTCCTTTTCTGTCTATACAATTCCTTGTGCTAAGTGCTACTGGGATAGGTGATTCATGGTCTATTGTTAATTCCATTGTGCCCTCAGTGTTCCTGTCAGTCAGAGTAATAATCTTTTGGAAGCTGCTGGGGTATGTTTTAAATTTTCAGGACCCTTTTTAATTTGATATTGTTTGGTTTTGTTTCTTTTCCATGGCATGGTCTGATGGACAAGTATTCCAAGCTGAGTAATTGTGCTTCTTTATCAGATTCACAAGTTCTGGACTGGTAGATGGGAATTAGAATGCCCTGTTCAAATGTGCTTTTTAACTGTGCTCATGAAGAGAAGACCATGCAAAGTCTTTCAGTAAGTAGGTCTTCTACATGTGCTATTTAATCTTCTTTTCATGGCTCCATTTAAGATGGCTGTAGGCAGCATGAGCTTTCCACCTTTGTAATATTACCCACTAATTTCTGGCATTTGTAATTAAAACTCTTACAGAAGATGGAAGATGGGGAATGCACACCCAATTCCTGCTCAGGTTCTATCTCAAAGCAATGTCAAGCCTAACTAAGTTCACATTTGTATTATACCACTGAAACTCATCAGGCCAAAATACCTTAAATACTAGGAATTTGCAGAGTACTCACTGGACAAGGACAAAGAGACAAAAAAGTTCAACAGATTCAAAAAAATGAAATGGAATTAATGTTATTTAAACCTAGAATCATATTGCATACTGATCAACCTTCTAATGCAAATAATAACAATAATGATGAAAATAGATTGGTCATAGTTAAAACCAATGGACAAAGCAGAATGCATGCTGACAAAAAAATTACAAAGTAAATAATTTTAATGCTTTTACATATCTCACTTTAACATATTAAAAATGGCATGACATTAGGGTATGCACAGTTTCTTTTATTTAATTTGAACCCATATACCCATCTGTGTCCAGAAACCTATTTATACTCACCAATCAATTTATTTTCCAAGTCAATACCATTTTAGAACTGTTGTCATTTACAAGTAAATTTGTTCTTTGCATGCAATGTAAAGTTTACAAAAACATAAAAGAGTCCATTTGTCTGGAATTACTCTTCCTCAGTCTTTGGCAGTCAAGGAAACATGATTTCCTAAGCACTGAACACAGGGTCATCTCCTCTGTGCTGGCTGTCCACTCTCCATCTTGCTTTATTTCTCTTTCTCATAGTCACTGCTTTTAGAGGAATTATTTTTCTCTAACTCTAAATGTCAATAATTCTCTCTAGTTTAGACTTCAATTGTTTATCCTCATGTTTAATACTTTCTATATTCTTTAAATGGGCTACATTTATTTTGTAATCCTCAATATTTTAAAAAAGAAATTTCATTGAGCCAAACAGAAAACTAGAGGGTATTATAGTGAGTAGTGAGTGGCACAGATTTCACTGAAGTCTGAAGTCAGACAATGATGCACTTTGCATACTTTATTCCCAATACACCTGCTTTTCTATAGTAGTTTTTGTTACTGTCTATCTCTTATCATTGTAAAAATATTAATTGGCACAACTGAATGAGTAGAGATGGGCAGAGCCTTCACATTTTCCTTCTGACTGCTGTAATTCCTGAGCTCAGAATAGGTCTCTGGCTCCAGCCCCATGGCACTGGTGAAGTCAGGGAAACACACATATTTATGTCTTATTTTCTCTCCTTGCAAAACTGAATCCAAACTACAAATGGCAGTTCTGTGGAGAATCTTAAACTTTTTACCCACCATTCTTTCAATGGACAGCCCCCTACCCACACTGAGAGTTATTCAATATTATATATTACTTACTAATCCATATACATTGCCATCCCTTGATGTTCATTTATAACTACCAGTCAATTTACTTGAAGTCAGTAAAGGTTTAGAAAGTTTTTCATTCCTAACAAAATTTACTCTTAACTGACATATATCTGGGAAAGGTTCAGTTGTACTCTGTACTGAAGATTTCTCTTATTTCAGAAATAATGGCCATGAGAAACAAGGTCCTGCTGTGAACATCACATGCCCAGTGGTACTATCTAAACTAAGTGATAAGCCACAGAATGGATCTGCCAGAAAAACTAGAATATAAAATGGAATCTGGAAGAACTGGTACAAGTGCAAGATTATTGTACTGGTATTAATGAAGGGTTTTAATTTCACACCTTTTATATTGTGTTTTTACTGAGCTCTAAGATACCTTTAGTGTAACCTATGTTTCTTGATCTAAAAATTCTTACTCAGGCTGAAAGAGAAACAATGTTTACTGACATGTCCTACCCAGGCTGGATTGCAAAGACTGAGGATGTCTGATGTCATTGCATTACCAACAGACAACTGCCAAGGAGCCTCATTCATTGCCATTCTTAAGATTTGTTTGTTTTATTTTTTTTTTCATCCATCTCTGTGTTCAAAAATATATAATCAAAACCTTTTTGTTTGTTTTTGCCTTGATCTGAGAGCTGAAGATGAAATCTGCATAATAGCATGATGTGTATTAGGAAGGAAATATGGTAAAATGGGGGGAGTCAGATAAATACCCTGGGCAGTGGCAGTGAGGTAGACTGATACCAATAAATACTCCATGCACAGAAGGAGAGAAGCCACTTCTGTCATTCCTGAGCATCAGGGTTAACATATCAAAAGTAGCATTTCATTCATTCATATTGATGAGAAACTAATTTATTATAGTCAATGATGATTGGTAAGAAATATATATTCCTCCTAATGAGGCAGACAGTTAAATGGAGAACATATGTGCTTTAATATAAGAACAACCAACTTCATTCATAACTCATCTTGTTTTGGTCTTCATTGGCATATCTGTGACTTTCAAAGACATAAATGCCCCCACCTGTGATAGGAGAGACTTTGCAGAAGCAGGTATTGGTAGTATTTATGCAGCTTTTCAAACCCCAATGAGCTATATGTCAGCTTTTTTCCAGTCATAGAATTCCCATCAAGTTCCCAAGAGATTGTCTGGTGGCTCTGATTTCCTGGGACTGAACATGTGTGCATGCTTTTGTCTGGAAAATTTGACAAGAGGAGTTTATTACAGACAAATCAGAGTCATGATGGTGCATGCTAATGCTCCCAGCCTCCAGCAGAGTGAGGCAGGGTCATAGTGAGCTTGAGTCCAGCCTGGGCTACATACCAAGACTCTGTCTAAAAAGCAAAGGAGATGACCAGATGTGGTGGAAGGAGGAAGAGACCTTGAATAAGGATATACAGGGATGGAAAAAAAAAGATTCAGAGGGAAAGCTGAACACAAAGAAAATATATGTGTAGCAATCTTATTTGCATTTCCACCCTTGATAAGCCATGCTTATGATTCTTATCCTGTTCATAGTTATTGTTAACTCTTCTGCATTTTAAATTCTTTTTACTGTTTTTTTTTTTTTGATAAATACAAAATAAAGAAGGAAAAAAAAGCAAAGGAAATGAAGAAAGGTGGGGTAAGATGAAAAAGAGAAAGAGGCCCACACTCTTAAACAATAAAATCTCTACAGAAATGATGTCCTCAGGACCTTCACAATTATAGCAAGAACTGTAATCATAGTGAGTGTGTAGTGGTATGAAGGGCAACAGCCATGGTGGAAAATCCCAAAACAGAAAAAAGCCAGCAAACCAAGTGTTTGTTCAAGCACAACTCAATGTCTGGGTAATAATTTTAAAAACCAAAATACCAGTGTCTGAGGAGATTCATATCATTTGATGAAAGTGTTTCTCTGTTCTTTGTATTTTTCTCAATATATTCTGGAGATCAAAGAAAAATAAGAAAGGCATGTAAGTTTTGCTTAGTAAGACTTAAAGATTCCTCTGTTCGACGCATGCCTATAATATAAATGATATATTATACATTCATTATTTTCAAGTTCTATTATCAAGACTTTCATGCTTGATAATAGCATCTGATCTTTCCAAGAGAAAGCTACATTTGAATTACAATCGTGTAGTCCAAGCTCTTCATTGCACACCCATGGAAAAGAATCACCACGTCCTTTTCCTGGTGACTTTTGGCCATGAGAAGGGAATGGACAGCGCTGGTACACTTGCCAGTAGGAGGAAATGAAAGGTTACATGGCACACTGCAGAGCCACCGGGTATGTGACTGTTGCATTGCTGCTGCATTTGCTTTCATCACTCACTCCCAATATGAAGAATGTGCACCAGGCTCTGGGAGGACTACTTATTAGACAAGCACTTTAGGAACTGAAAGCCTCATATAAAGAAGAGAGTTTTACTTGCTGTAAGCTTGTTGATAATAGGAGTTAGAGTCTCTTGTTTCATGGACAGAACTGATCATGGGATTGTGATTATTTCTCAACATTTCTGTTCACATACCTCACTTCTGCATTGATGGCCTCTGGCAGAGGTGTGGGTCAGAAAAGACTTGTTTGCTTTAAGGGGCTGGTGACAGAGAGTTTAATTATGTTCCAGTAAGTAAATGAGCTTTTATTTACAAAAGCATGAATGGGTGCCTTTGTAAATGGGGAGATCATAAGAGTGGGTATGAATCTGAGAGGTCTGATAGCTGAGTTTGATGGGGTGCATGATGTAAAATCACCAAATAATATATATATATATAATATATACGTATATATACATATATCACTAGAGATGACAGCCTATACTGGAGAAAAGAAAATAAAAGAGTCCACATAGAATCAATGATCAATAAGTGATTGCTACAAGCCATCCTATACCAAAGGCCATTATCTTTCTAAATCAGCACTCCTTACCTTACAATATTCTTAATAATAATAATCTTTTGTCTTGTCAAAAAATGTTTTGTACCCTTTCCAGTTCTGTTCTGGGTTGTTTTCCAAACAAATTGATAAGGATATGCTAGAGGGGAATTATTTCTGGTAATTAAAGATATTGAAATATGATATTTATTCTGCATGAATCATCTCATGTAATTCTCAAACAAACCTAGAAATTTGAAATTCTCTATTTTCTTTTCTTCTTTTTTTTTTGGTGTGGTCTGAGTGGGGTTCTGCTCATTAATGAAATTTAAATTTAAGCTGGGAGAATACCTTGATTCAGAACAGAAGTATATGTTATTCGTTGAATTTTAACTAAGGTAGGAAGGATACTAAACAAATCTAATCAATTGCTGTCCTCTTTGAGACAAGGCTGTAGCTGAAAAGAAAATTCAAGTGGAACAGACACCCACCCCCTTGTGCACCCAGTGCAGAGTCTCGGGGATCAGAGTAACCTTGCATGATTTAATTACTGCTTTGACCCTGGATTCTCTTTGCTGCCTGAGAAATCCCAGAGCCACTAAGCTTTTGATTTCTCTATCCTGTTTATAACAGATTGAAGTCCTTGGTGGCTTAGTACTAGAATAAGGAAGCTTACTTTTGACCTTGGAGTGACAGGCTTTGGCCCCTGTGTCTGCCTTCCCTCTGAGTAAAAGTTTGTGTGTTACAGTGTTATCAGATGTGGGGCTCAATGAGATTAACTGACTTAACATAATCTGAATATATTTAGAAAGTAAATCTCAGCATATTTAGAGAGTAAATCAGTTAATCTGTTGTATTAGCGGTGCTTATTACTTTCAAATGAAATGTTAAAAGGGAGCAAATTTTGCACCCAAGACATGCATGCAGCCTAGTGTTAGAAGTCTAATTTTGTACAAATTAGGGATTCCATCTTGTCCTTTCCCATTGGGAAGACAGGAGCCCTGTTTTCATTTTTAAAAGTCAAGCCTGTCTGGTGTCTTAAGATTAGTGTAAGATGCTCTCATGACCTAGTTTTTTGAAAGGCCTGTCTTCTCACATCCTGGTACTGTCCTAGGATTTGACATTTCTTGCAGCTTGAGAGTAATATATCACGATCTGAGCTATTTCAGCACTCCAGAAAATGGTCAAGAGGTCAGCTAATTAACTCCTTGAATTAGAAATGAAAAGAAACATGAAATATGTATCAGTGCAGGCTTTCATATATGTGGTAGTGTATTTGAAAAGCCTACGAGATAAATCCATAATTTCTAAAATGAATTCATCGCATAAACTAAGACTGTGGATTTCAGTAAAAAGAAATACAATTATTCTTGTGTGCATTTATGATTATGAAATATGTAGCAATAATATTCAGAAGACTGAAACTGACATCCATTTGAGGATGATATTTTAAATTTTTGTTCAAAAAAGATAAAGGAAATACATCTGAGTGCTAAAAAATGGTAAAAATATACTTGTAAACTCAGTATACCTCCAGATTTCTGCTTCAGTTCCTGCCTTGAAATTCTGCCTGACATCCATTGATGGTCATCTGTCACTTTAAAATAAAAGAAGTACCTTTCCTGCCAAGTTGATGCTGGCCAGTGTTTTACCATAGCAACAGAGAATCAAACCAGAAACTATGAAATATGATTAATGGTAAGACCTGGACTGGAGAGCTAACATTTCCCTGCAGCTGAATTGTTGAACTTTTTTTCATCACCCAATACACTTATTTTTTTGAAGATTGTCAAAGACTGATCTTAAATTCTGTTTTATAGTGTAATGGTAGAAAATGTAATAGACTGTGATTATTATAAAAATGTATTCAGTGGTGATTATTTTGAAAACAAATTTCAAACCAGAAACTGTATTTCTCCCACTTTATTTTTTTCCCCTTATAGTATTTATTTGTTTTGAGAAAGGTAAGGGAGGCCATCCTGGAACTCATATATAACACCAGTTAGCCTCAGATATGTGAGCCTCTTGCTCCAGTCTTTCCTGTGTAGCAGTACAGGTTTGTGCTACCACAAATGGCTTCCTCATGAAACTTTGAGTGAGCCATAGTGTCCAAAGTGCTGTGTAAAAAATGGTTCAGGCTAAAAGTGGGTTTGCTAAACTGAGATGGCACAGAGACATGCAAAAGAAAATACTCTCCATGTATCCATTTGGTTGAGGGGTCATCTTCAGTGTATCCTCACACCAAGGAATCTAGTGTCATAATCTACATGAACATCAGGGGAACATTAGAGATTTTTCTCATTTTATTTTGTTTTTATGAAAGCGCCTCATTAGGTAGCTTTGAAGTTTCAATGATCCTCCTGCCTCTGCCTTCCACTGCTGAGGTAACAGGCCTGGGCTACCACATGCAGCTTATTTCTTCATCTTCCTCTCATCATACCTTTCTATTAAATCACCATATAAGTTTACAAATTAATACTTTTCAATCTTAATATATAGATTTTTAAAAAATCTATGATATTTAACATACACATATATATCATATAATATATCATTATACCATTGAGTTTAGGCTAGATTAAATGAGAAATGGCAAATATTACAAATACTGGAAGTCAATTTCAATTAGCTATATGAATATTGAAGTTATACTTCCTTTTGTGTTTTTATGCAAATGGATATGCAAATCTGGAAGATTTTTTTTTAATGGTTCAGACTTATATAAAGGGAAAGAAGTTACTTCTCTTACTTTTTCTAAACTCTAAAATGTAGATTTAATATTTTAAATTAATATATTTAAAAAATATAATAACATTGGAAACAATTCAAAGTCAAACATGTAGTCATTTTTCAAACCTCAAATTAAAAGTAGAAATACAAAGCCCAAGGGGCAATGCTCTGTGATTTCAACTTTGCTTTTATCTTTAATTTTAGAGTGTGAAATTACTTCCTTGACATGTATTGAATTCAATAAAAGCAATATACTGAGGACCTTGATGTCTTGTTAAAAGAAATAGAACAATGTCATGATAAGAACCATGCTAAACATATCCTCCAAAATGTAGCTGTTCCTTGTGCTGCAGTATTGATGCTGCTGCACTGAGTAGAATGTACTGATATTAAACAGCCTGGTTTTGTCACTGTGCACCCTACCTGGGCAACTGCTGTGTTATTGGTGATGTGGGATATACCACTCAGTCTTCTGACAGGTTAAATGCTGAAAATAGCCCTGAGTCCAGATCCCCAGGTTTATGATGAAATGATTTTGTCCAGCACCTGCTTTTTGTCCTATTTCTATTTTTCATATTTTATTTTACAGTCACAATAACAAAGCCAGCTTATATATGCTAAGACTGTAAGGAAGAACAAAGCATGTGTTCCAGCTCATGAGCTTGGAAAGTCTGAATGGACAGGTATTTGTTGCATATTTGTAAACCAGAGAACACACATATTAGTTTCAGCTCACAATATAAATAGTGAATAGGTTTCGCAACCCCTTCTCTGAACACTCATTATGACTGGCGTTTCAGTCTCACAGGATCCAAGGTTCTGCTTTTGGTGATGGAATGACTTCCCATACACAACATACTGTCATCCGTGTTCAATACACTGTGGTGATGCTTGCTCTCTCCCTCTCCTTCAACCTTTTCCTCCTCCTCCCTTCCCCTGCCTCTGTCTTCCTCCCTCCACCCACTCATACCACCCACAAATCTGTTGGTGAAAACACTCTGCTTTCACTTTCATTTGAGTAAGAGAAAAGCAATGAAAAACTCATGGGTGTCTGGACAGGTAAGAATGAGAGATAAAGTAACATTTCTTGGCTGGACCAGGTATATGTATTGCAATGAAAATTTCTCAGTATGGACAAAAGTAGCTGTCACTTAAGTTAATAGAATAACATGTCCAATATACCTCTATCACTCAGTAGAAAATGCAACACAAACACATATCTAAGTGGTCCTAAAGACCATGATCTCTCCTTGTTATACTAATAATATATATTACACACACACACACACACACACACACACACACACACTAGACAAAGCACCAGTATTCAGAACCATTATACATTCAAAACACAGGATGATCATGGTAGATAGGGTGTTTTGCTTTCACTGTGAATTGGCTGGTTTTTGTCAGCTCAGCGTAAATGTAGACAAACCTGAGAAGAGGGAATTTTAATTGAGAAAATGCTTCTATGCACTTGGCCTGTGGCAAGTGTATTGGGTATTGTCTTAATTAATGATTGGCAGAAATGGACAGCCCATGGGAGTTTAGGATGGTGCTTCCCACACACAAGTGGACGAACCAGTGGACCAATCCAAAAAGCACCCTTCTGCTTTGGTTCCTGCTTCTGGGTCCATAATTTGAATTCCTGCCCTAAGTTTCTTCAGTAAAGAAGTATTACCTAAACTGTAAGCTGAAATTAACCTTTTCCTGACCAAGTTGCTTTTAATTGTGGTCTTTATTTCAACAATAGAAACCCTAACCAAAACATCATGAACACTCTGGACTGGCATTAGATGACCCTGTCTGCCAGACTACTAGCCCATCTGGTCTGAGGTAATTCTGTTCCTTGAAATACTGTAACAAAAAAAGCCCTATGTACATTCACTTTCTTTACACTTCATGATGAGATATAAAATACTTAAGGTTATTTAATTAAGTTTAGCCACTCAATACCAAGATACAAGGCATAACCAATCACTGTGCTATAGTTGACAAAAGTTTTTAGTGACTTCCTTTCCTTATATTGAAACAACAGTTGACTGTGTGATTGTGATTCTAACAGCTGGAAGGAGAATATTTGCTATTATATTGATAAAAAGATATTTTAATTAGATTTTATCATTGGGAATATTTAGTAAATGTTATTAGTAATTATATAAAGATTTTCAGATCTGATGAGAAAAAATAATCTGTTCCAATGTTAATTATTTTCTGAGTATGTTTTATGCAATTTTATTCAGAAGATTTTGATTTAAAATGATGAAAAGATCTCCCTGTTGGTCAAACTAGTGTCTATGTCCTGCTTTCATTCTGCCAAAATTGTAAATCTGAAAGTGAGAGTGGGCCATGTCTGGTCACAAGGGAAAATAATCTCAGGAATCCTAGATTTGGGGTTAACAGTCTAATTTCTCTTCTACAGGAGACTTGATGAGTATCTGTCCCCATTGAGCCAAGATGACTCTTCTAGTAGTGTGCCTTGATGTCCTACAGATAGAAATAGTGTTCTCTGACAACTCACATTTCCAAATTCAGACAATAGGTTCCTTCTCAGACTGAGAAAGAATGCTTTTCAAAGAAGGGCTTTTACTTATATTTGAGGTTACATTTCTTTTTTGTTGTTGTTACATTTCTAATTAGCCTATAAATTCTGAGTGTGGGGAAAACTTCCCAAAAGGGAAGAGGCCAGCATCTGAGCTGAGAAGACTGCTGTAACTCACTTTTCTCCATATCCCAGCAAGATCAGTTAGAAACACACTGTCTTCCTATGTCTGGGACTCATACATCATTTCTGCTTTTCTCCTGCTGATTTCTATTTCCTCTCCATATACTAAAATATTAGAAGTAAACAAAACCACAATGTCAGTGCTTATTCGGTGCTAACCTTTTCATGCAATTCACCTTTGGGTTTAGAGAGTCAATGATCCATCAGTCAATACCAAATTTAGGTGGTTTTATTTTATTTATTTATTTAATCGTATTCCCATACCCACCACTGTTCCCCCTCTCCAGCCCCTTCTCCCAGTCTCTCCCCTTCCCCAACCCACCCCCTCTTCACTCCCTAGAGAGTAAGGAATCCTAAAGTGACTCAATTCGGTCTGCTATATCAAATTGAGTTAGAGCTGAGTCCCTCCCACAAAGTTTCAAGACAGAGAAAGATGTTCCTCCACAAGGCATGGGCCCTGAGAAAACATTTCATGGACCTAGCGTAGAGTCTGGTCCCAGTGTAACAGGCTCCACAAACAGCCTACGCCTTTCGACTGTCATATATGATCAGAGGGTCCATATCTGTTTCATGAAGTTTAGTCATCTGCCATTTCAGAGTCTACAAGCTCCCAACAACCTACACCATGGGTCTCTTCATCATGATCCCTCTGCTCATATCATTGCTCCTACCTCTCTTCAGCTGGACCAATAGCTCAACCCAGTGTTTAGCTATGGATCTCTGCATCTGACTCCCTCAGCTGCTGAATGATGGTTCCATAATGGCAATTAGGGTGGTCATTCATATGATAATATGGAAAGGCCAGTTTACAGACCCTCTTTACAATTGCTTGGACCCCTCGCTGGACTCATCTTGTGGGTTCTTGGGTGTTCCCTAGCAACAGGTTTCTCTCTAATTCTACAATGGCTCCCTCTATCAGAATATCCACTTCTTTGCTCCCCCTCTGTTTTGCTACCTGCCCCCCAGGTCTGCCATCCTATTCTCTCCTGTTTTTCTCTCGCCTCCCCTTGTCAATTGTGTAAATGTACTACAAATTTTTAATCTATTCTTCAGTTAAGGGGAATTCAGGTTTTTTCCAAGTTCTAGCTTTTACAAATAATGCTGCTATAAACATAGTTGAGCTAATGCAATTGGGGTATGAATGTGTACCCCTTGAATATATGCCCAATCATGGTATTGCTGGATCACTGGGAAATTGATTCCTAGTTTTCTGAGGAACTGCCATACTGTTTTCCAAAGTGGCTGTGCAAGTTTATACTCCTACCAGCAACAGAGGAGTATTCTCCTTGCACTACATACCCTCCAGTATAGGTTGTCATCTGTGTTTTCAATTTTAATCATTCTGTAGGTGTAAGATGGTATCTCAGAGTTGTTTTGATTTGCATTTCTCTGATGACTAAGGATGAGAGATTCTTATGTGTCTTTCAGCCATTTGGAGTTCTTTTGTTGAAAATTTTCTAGTTAGCTTTCAAATTCATTTTTAATTTGATTCTTTGCTTTTTGACCTCTAGTTTCTTGAGTTCTCTATATATTTTAGAGATCAGTATACTCTCCAAAGTAGGGTTGGTGAAGATATTTTCCCATTCTGTAGGCTGTGGTTTTGTCTTATAGACTACACAGAATCTTCACCTTAGAGAAGTTTCTCAGTTTCAGGAGGTCCCAGTTATTAACTGTTGTATTCAGTGTCTGTGCTACTGGTGTTATATTTAGAAAGTGGTCTGCTGTGTCAATGAGTTCAAGAGTATTTCCCACTTTTTTTTTCCTAGCAAGTTCAGTGTAACTGGGTTTATGTTGATGTCTTTGATCCACTTGGACTTGAGTTTTGTACAGGGTGATAGATGGATCGATTTGCATTCTTCAAAATACCACCATCCAGTTATGCTTGCACAATTTGTTGAGGATGCTATCTATTTTCCATTGTGTATTTTTGGCCTCTTTGTCAGGTATTCATAGGTGTGTAGATTAATGTCAGGGTCTTCAATTAGATTCCATTGATCTACAAGTCTATTTTTATTCAAGTACCAAGCTGTTTTTATTACTGTAGCTCTATAGTAGAGGTGGAAATCAGGGATAATGATGCCTTCTAAAGTTATATTATGAACAGGATTATTTTTTGTTAATCCATATGAAGATGAGTATTGTTCTTTCAAGGTATGTGAGGAATTGTGTTGGGATTATGATGGGGATTACATTGACTGTAGATTGCTTTTGGTAAGATTGCCATTTTCACTATGTTGATCCTACCTATCCCGGAACATAGGAGATCTTTTCATTTTCTCAAATCCTCTCAGTTTCTTTCTTTAATGTCTTAAAGTTCTTGTCAAACAGGTCTGCCACTTCTTTGGATAGAGCTACCCAAGATAATTAATGCTATTTGTAACTATTTTAATGTATGCTGGTTCCCTGATTTCTTTTATGCCCTTTTATCATTTGTGTATAGGAGGACTATTGATTTTCTTTTGAGTTAATATTGTATCCTGCTACATTCCTAAAGGTGTTTATCAGCTGTAAGAGTTCCCTGATAGAATTTTGGGGTATTATGTATGTGCTATTATATCATCTGCAAATAGTGATAGTTTGACATCTTCCTTTCCAATTTGTATCCCCTTGATCTCATTTTCTTGTCTTATTACTCTAGTAGGATTTTCATCATCCCTCAAACAACTTCAGAGTTATGTGATGACCAGGATCTTCTTAATTCCTTAATTGCCTGATAAATATTAGGTAGATTGATTTAGCTTATTTGATATTGTATTTGTATAGTCCTTAATATGCTTAGAATTAAATATACTGACATTTCTTTAGGTTACTTTGCTTTAATTTTTAATTGAATTAATCTTTAGGATATGCTCCACATCATATAAAATGCTAAAACTGACAGGAAGTTTGTACCACGATTCTCTCCATTGCCATCTGTGACTGATTATCAATAAACAAATAAGAATATTTCTACTGATTCATTCTTGTTTGCAGACATGGTAGGAATGTTTTAAAATCAAAGGCAGTACAGACAAAATCAATGAAGTATTAATTATCAAATACTTTTGGTGTAAAGATAAAGGATATAATAATCCCTTTAGTCTTTGGTAATAGCGTACTTTACATCACTAATTTAGTTAGTGACTTTCCTTAAAAACTAACATGTTTATTCATCTGTTTGTTAAGTATCTCAAAGCGTTTCTACCTCATTTTTCCTACAAATGTGCTTTTTCTTACTTAAACCTATCACTCCTTAATTGTATATATTGCTTATATATGTTCATTCTATATTGTTTATTTCTTCATGTTAGTACCTTCTGGGTGTAATCACTACATGTATAATTTATAAAAATCTATTTTCAATATGTTTTTAGACACCCTTATAAAGGAAAGAGAGGAAATATATGTATATATATGTATATTCTCTTGTAAAGAGATATCTTTATCACGTACCCCTCTCCCTAGGCTCATGGAAAATGGCAAACGTGGGACATTAAAGTTTGTAAGACCCAGATGTGGTGGACAACCACAAGGAAACTGTTTACTAGACTCAATGGGGCAGTTGTACAGATAAAGTCACAGTAATTGTGACAGTTTGCACAAGACCTACTCAAGTGAGAAGAAATCCCAGAATAAAGGGCATGTTATCTAAGGAGCCTGTAAAGAGAAGGAAATGTAGCTTTCTTTTAAAGCTTGGCCTCTGGTAGCTTACATATTTTAGTGAACTAAACACCTAGGAGTATATGGGCAGCAATAATGGAAATCAGTGTATTTATTTTTTTTAAAAAAATGAGGACTCAAAGTTGGGTTGCTGAACATGGGGAGGTGAACCTTGGAGGGAGTGGTGAATGTGTGTGTGTGTGTGTGTGTGTGTGTGTGTGTATGTAATTTCATATAATGCATGTAATTATCAAAGAATCAAGAATCTTTCCTTGAAATTTTTTAAAATGTATGAAATTTGTGTATTTTAATAAAATATATAGCTGAAAGTTATGGTGATATTTTTGGCTAAAAACTCTACAATACAATTAGAAATCTATTAAATCATATTTAGTTGTGGGCTTACTGGGTGGATTTACAACTGAAATTTCAGCACTTTGAAGGCAAGCCAAGATGAGTTCAAGGTCATGTTAGGTTCAGTAACAGAAAATTATCTCCAAATCAGAATTTAAATCACAAAGTAGAAGTATGTGAATGTGTGATTGTGGAAGTCCATTCTTGTCACCACAGATAGCTAAAATAGAAATAAATCTTCAGTGGGTCACAGATGAACATTCACTTTGTATTCCTGTAATGAGTAATAAAACATAAAGAACAATAAGTGTATAAAAAATCAAGCATGTTATGGAAAATAATTTGTGCATCACAATTTAGCATCATCTCAATGTTACAGGATGCAGCTCTTGTCCATTTTAGATTCAGCTCATTCCACAAGTATTATGAGTTCACAAGTAAATTATTTACAAAAGCTTCATTGGATGAGTTTCTCCCATTAAATAATTCCGCGAATGGCAATCTTTCTTTCAATGACAGAAGATCATCCATTTCTTGTCCTAAATGTGCTACATGTACTTAAGCAGAGCACTGACTTTCAGGAAATCCTCTTGTACTCTCAGACATAAGTTCAGTCCCCACAAATCCATCTGCCTCTGCAATGACCTGGCTACAATAATTCACTTCCCCACAAGTGACTTTGTGTTCATCTTAACATCGGCAAATATATCTGGACCTACCTGTTTAATCTTATATATAGAGAGATCATATGTGTATATATATATATGTATGTATATATATATGTATGTATTCAAAAGCCTCATTTCTAAAAAATCTATGATTAGGCTTACAATGTGAATGACCATGTAACACAATTTGTTTTGTATCCATGGAGAGTCATACATGTTTTGATGATAAATAAGAAATGAGTGAGCTAATGAAATAACTGTCAAAAGCAGAGTGTGCAAAATTGATACTGGAAATTTCATCTCTTCTCAGCAATGTTAACTCTCCTATATTGTTTCATAACCAAAGAAGCAAATTTTATGTTTTTCAATATTTGAAACAAGAAGTTGGAGAAACGAATCAGTGGTTAATAACATGTGCTTCTCTTGAAAAGGGCATGAGTTAGGTTCCCATAACCTATCTCAAGCATGTTATCTCAACTGCTTGTTACTGCAGCTCCAGGGGATTTGATGCCTCTGGCCTCTGCAGAGACATACACTCATTGCACATATCTATAGACACATATGCTTATACATATAACTAAAAATATATAAAATAATCAACAAACTGATTATTTGACTCAAAATGTATTTCTATCTTCTTCAAAAGATAACAGTGTAATGCACATCACTCTTGCATTATTAGCTATACTATGTGTGTTTGTACACAATGGCGCATTTTCCTACATATCATCTTATTACTCGGGTATGGCTAATATATTCCTCAGGTACACCTGTTGCCTGATTCTAATAAAAAAATATCCAGTTCAACAAATATAGCCATAGTCCATTATCTCCATGCTTACTCTAAAATTTGAAGAATTTTAAATTATAAATGGAATTAGTATCTGGATGTAAAAGCAACTGAAAACAAAACTGTGTGAATATATTTAACATATGCAACACTGTTCTCTCTCTCTCTCTCTCTCTCTCTCTCTCTCTCTCTCTCTCTCTCTCTCACACACACACACACACACACACACACACACACACACACACACACACACACACACACACACATACACACTGAGTTTCTGTCTCTGATAACTTGTAGGGCAAGAAAAATATATCAGGGCCAGAAATTATAAAGAAAAATTTAAGTCATCAACCAATTTCCTATTGTTTCATAGTTCTTCCAGTTGCAAATGCCTTTGACTTAATGGTTTTATCTGTTTACAGGAACTTGCACTGTCATGCTCTAAATGCACCTACAAGCTCTACGAACAAGGTAGGGTTTGCTTTATTTAACAATTAGGTAAAAATTTCAAACTTCATGGGTTATTAAGTTGAAGCTGTATTTGTTTTTGTAGGTTGCCAAATATTGATGGTTATTATCTGATTATAAGAGTGAAAACACAGTTAAGAGTTATATCTGCATTTATTGTTCTTCTTAATATAAACTTTGTGAAGCAAAGTTAAAATGTTTACAACAGTGACTTTTCTAGTCAAATGTTGTATAACAACTTGATGTAGTGGTTGAGTGATCTGACACTTCTCATCTCAATATCATGTATCAATCATCAATAATCATCTAGTCTTTCCATTCACTTATCATTTCAATATCATTTCTCTATGTATCATTTATCATTTATTTCTTTTCTTTATCATTTCTCTATCACATCTCTATTAATCCATTATATCATTATCTGTTTATATAATCTCTTTCCAACAATATTATTTATCTTAAAATATCTATCATCTATCACTTTTCTCTACTATGTATGTGTTTACCTAGTATTTATTTTTCTACATTTATCCAAAAAGATACAAAATAAGCCACATTATCAATTTTACAATCTTTTCAAAAAGTCCAAAATCATAGTGTCTTGTGTGTTGCATTTGAAACTATGTCTTATATCTTTAAAGATTTAGTTCTCAATATTTAACTGTTACATACATTAGAAAAATACTGACTTTTATAGAAATGAATTTGGATATTCCCTGACTAAAATTTATGTTATATTTCTTGTATATTTTTGTATATCATAGATAGAAAAGCTTTAAGATAAAACATGTTGCTACATGCATTCACTTATATGTTCCTTTTTCTATATCTGGAGCTTATGTTTGAAATAAAACAGGAAGTAAAAGAGCAGGTAAGGAATGCCACCTTTCAGACCCCAGTGTTCAGGAGTGTTGGAGGACAGAAAAGCTTTGGAGTGTTCTTCCTAAAGTGATGGGTTTCATTATAAATGAAAATTAGATCCATGCAGTTGCGCTTCTCTGTTGCATAGGAAACTGGTTGCTTCCCACTCTAAATCAATCAAGGAGGTAGCACTGTGGCTCAGTATTTCAGTCATTTGCTTTTCTTATGATTTATTTCGCATTAGAACTTTTAAAGAAGTAAACATCTGGGCAGAAGAATTTGGAATCTTTTCAAGTTTTGAGTTCCCAGCTGTTTCCTTTGTGTTTGCTTGTGAATTTTGAGGGGGGATTATGAAATTAGACATGAATGCTTTATGACTATATCCCTAAATGAGTATAGGAAAGCTAACTTCAAAGTTAAGTAAAAAAATAACTCCTTTGCTTTATGCCAGTTGTTTTGCATTCTCTAAAATTAATATTCTATGTTATTCTATATCTTGGGTTTTATTCATCATTAATGTTACACATGTTATTGCAAAGCAAAGTAAATAGATATAATTTAAAATAAAATCCATTGGCTAAGTTAATTTAATTTCTTGTGATATTTTCTTAAAAATAATAGTGACTAAATATTCTTTATTTTTGAGTTAATAAATGACAAAGGAGAACAAAAATGTCTTTCCATTGAAACACACACACACACACACAAAGTAAACAAAACAAAAGTTAACCAATAATTCCTGACCATGGCAAGAAATGCCTAGAAGCAAAGCTCTCTTCTGTATGGTATTCATTGTACAAATTTATAAAACTATGTCAGTGATGAAATTCCTCAGGTGTTGCACTTGTCCTCGGCCTTTTAGCTCATTGCCAGTTTATAAAAAGAGAAAAAAAAAAATCTTGAGAGTCAGCCTAAGACTCACAACCCATCTTTTACAGTCTTTTACAGCTGTATTCTCAAATGCAATTTACAGCTATATAATGAAAATTCCACAAAGGAAATAAACCTATGATTTCTTAATGCTCAGCCCTGATTACTGGCTTTCATGAGAAAGATGAGGAGCTGTGAACATACACAGGTCGAGTACTCAGTACTCTGCCTTATCAAGATAGAATAGAATGCACTCTGCTTATTTTTATTGTTCATTCTAATAATCCGCCCTCATGTATCTATTTTTATGTATGCCCCATATTTAAAAGATAAAGGGATGCAATTCTGTTTTCTTATTTGCATATTTATGCATGATTCTGCTGTCAGAGTGATGAATATGTATAGATAGGCCATTGCAAGATAGTTTGAGAATGATTGGGACTAGAAAATGCCTAGTATTCTCAGTAGCCAGTAAATGCAAAAGAAATTTGTTTGTTGTATTTGGTATTCTGTTCTTTAAATCAGTGCTTGTAAGAGAGACTTTTGAAACTTTTTAGAATACTTAAAATGTCTTACTTCTTACAAGCAAGCCCAAAGGACATTAGCCATACACAGAACCTGCCTGTACTGGCTGCCTTTATTTCTTTAAATTTTTAAAGTAATGTCTTACTATATATAGTCTGCCCTCATTTAGGTGTAATTTTTATTTTTTTCTGGAATTTGGTTTCTAGTTATCCAATCCTTGTCTGAGTTTTAACATATAAAATAAGTTCGCTCAGTCACTGTTTTATTATATACTGCAGCATAAATAGTCCAAAGACAGTTATGTAAATTTCAGTATATCTTGATTTTTCTTTCTCTTCAGATCAATATAAAATACTTCCTGATTCAGTGTCTTATCTTATGCTTTATAATATCTTTACTTTTAAGTCTGACTTGTCAGTGTTGCCCTCACATTGGCTTAAGTTTTTCATAAAACTGACTTCTGTGCTCAGCTCTATCTGTAACAACCATCCCTTCAAGACAGCATGGCCAACCTGAAACCTTTCCCACACTTGTCATGTATGCCCCCATAAATACTCAACTATTATAAATTTCTTTTCAATACCTACTTTGTGAATCATCCTTTATTTTCTATTAGTAGTATGCTGTCTTAGTGCAGTCTTTCTTGCTAGGTCTCAACTTTCTGGGAAGAGAAACCATATCTCTGTGAAAGAACCCCAAAACCACATCTAGTCCAAATGTAAATACTATGTAGAGGTAGCTCAGCAGAGGTAGCTGCCAAAGCCACTTATGGATAATTTACAAGAGGAATAGTGTATGAGTAGTAAGCGAAGGAATTTGGTGCTGTACAAATGTTTTCCAGAGTCAGAGAAAGGGGCTGCTAGGAAAGGGTAGTCTGTGATAGACAACAACTGAAACTGATGTATGCTTTGCAAATGTTAACTTCTCCATAAAAATCCCATATCAGAAGATAACTATAGGACTCTTGATATCACTATGTCTTCCCATCATATTTTGCTATTATAAACATAGATTATATTTTATACTTCTGAGTAGATATTTATCTGTCATTTTATATAATAAAGGGAATACAGCCAACCAAATTTTTATGACACTTGTTAATCCAACTTAATCCTTAATCATAATCTTTATTATTTAACTTTATGTTTATTACTTGTGTACTTTTAAACAGAAATACATGTATGCACACTTTTACATACATACACACTCAGAGTCAACTTTTACTGCTCAAATTCAAGTCACTCAGTGTCTTAAGTCATTGCTGTAAACACTCGGATTAAATGCTTGGTACAGTTGCTTCCCTCAAAGAATGAGTCAATGATCAACTACATTATACTTAAAAGACTTCACTGCAACATGGAATAATTAGTAGATTCTATTATAACCAGTGGCTGTTAAATTTCTTCTCTTGAGTGTATGCTATGGCACAATTTCTAATTTTTTATGAAGTTTCAATACTTATCTCTCTTCATATGGACTACTTAGAAAAAGAAGGTGTTTTATTTTTCATATCTATGACCAGTCAATGTTTTTCTTTCTAGAGTGATTAAATTTAATGTATTTGTTAGAATGGGATTTTTTAAATAAATAAATTTATTTATTTATGTTATATCTCCACCACAGTTTTCCCTCTCTCTTCTTCTAAGAGTCTCTCTCTCTCTCTCTCTCTCTCTCTCTCTCTCTCTCCCCATACCTGTGCCCCACTCGTCTACTCCTTCATTTCTATTCAGAAAAGTGTAGGCCTTCCATGGATATCAAATTGCAGTAAGAAATAAACTCTGTTTGTATTAAGACTGGGAAAGGCAATCCATTATGAGGATTAGGGTCTCAATAGCCACAGGAAGACCGAGCTACACAATGGTCACATATATGCAGAGTGCTTAGGTCAGTCCAATGAAGACTCAACTGACTCCCTTCACCCCCTGCAGATGTCTGTGTAATCAACTCCAGGGTTTAATGATGTAGACCATTTGGGACTGATCTAATTCTTGTTCCTTTCAGTGACTTCTCTCTTTCTACCTTCTGTGTTTCTTTGCCCTTAACAATTAAAATTCCAGGAAGAGATCACTTTCATAAGGCATCTCTTTAAGTTTCCCTGGAAATTTAATTTTTTAAATGTGATCTTTCTTAAATGAGGAAAATATTCTTTTATAAGGATCTTTTTATTTTCACTCTCAACTTTTATTATAAGTAAGGAAAACTATACTTATAACTATCCAGTCTTCATCTCCATCAAAGACTACAGAGGGTATAATGGTATCTGAGTAAGGAAGAGTATTAGAAGCAACTTCCAAATTCTAGAAATTACAGAGACATCTGGCTACCTGAACAGTCACCCAAAGTTCTATGTAATGTTGGAGTATCCATCTTAACCCTACAGGCCTAGAGTCTCTGTCATACCTTTCAGTGCAGCTGGAAATTTGAAGGACTGCTCTGTCCATTCTGGCATAGTTTATCAATTGCTTCTCCTTGCATCCTGCAGAATGTCTGGCAGTCTCTTCTGTGAAGCAGGATCCTGAATGACCATCTCAGCTTGTTCTGCCAAAGTTTTAGAGGTCACTTCCCTTTGGATTCTGCATGTCCACTTTATACAGCATAATGTCAAGCAGTCAAGAGGAGAACATTTTCTTGTTCAGTGGCTAACTTTTGCCACAAAGTAAGTAAATTTTATATGAAGTTTCTCTGATGCCCATTATCCTCTTGAAGTAAATTGGTGCTTCCAGAAGCAGACATATCTCATTGTTCAGAAAAGTCTAAGTTCTTAAAACATTTTAAATGACATATTCTGAAGGTCTTTGAAGTATTTGAAGGTTACCTATGTAAGTAAAATATATGTTTGTATATCTAAAAGACCTAACTAACATGACTATAAGTTTGGTTATCATAGATGACTATTAATCTATATTTCTAAAATTATACATTACAGTTTTAGAAAAAATGCATAATCATAATATCTTTAACAAAAGTAGAAACATACATATAATATAACAAAATTGACCTTACACTTGTATCAATAAACCAAAATCCATACCAATGTAAAATATTTTGAGATTAACAGCTGTTTTTGGATTAAGATAGATTTAATAATCTATCTTTTTAAAATAATTTCTATATCATAACCCCAATTTTTCCCTAGAAAAAAAATCAACTATAACCTTTGACCATTTATAATAAAAACAAACATTTATAAATATTATTTTGAGAATTTGGACATAGCATCCCATAAACTACTTATTGGTGACTGAGCTAGATGGCAAAATATAAATGAGAACAAATGGGTTAAGATGCAAGAGCTAACTAGGAATAAGCCTGAGCCATAGGCCAAAATAATTCCTTTATTATCCAATTGTATTTCATTGCATACAGAAAGACATCCCACATCATGGGCATGTGTATACTGGGCAAAGGAAAATGACAGTCCAATATGCCATTACTAATACTTCAGAATAATATAGAAAATACGTGGGCATAGGCACTGCACTCTTGGTCTCTTCTCCCGTGGGATATGACTTTCCTTCTTCCTCTGTTTCAGGCCATCTGCAGTGAGAATCTCAGTGCTTTGCCATCTTGGTTAGGGTGCAGTACTTTCCCAAGCTGCAACTGTGTCTCCATGCCTGTGATAAATGAGGCATATGTTATCACCTTTATAGCTAACTGTCCTTACTACAAAGACCTGTGATGGTCCACTCATTAGATGAATTTTCTCAGCTACAATAATATCCAGTAAATGCAAGAATACAAAGCTACTAAGTAAAAGTTAAAGTTCAGGGCATTGCTATTCCTGACAGTAACAAACCTAAGTATGATGAGGCTTTGGGGGTCTCAGATCTACATACCATGTAAGAGAAGACACTGCCCATTGGTGTGTCACTGTCATTTGCATGTCTCTCTTCTCTGAGGTTTTGCATACATGACCCTTCTGTCTCTCTGATTTTTCTCCTGCTGAAGGACAATAAACTTACACTTGCTCCCCACTGTCAGTCACAGGTGACGATTCTTAGAATCTTAAACAAACAAAAACAAATAGATCTACAGACTCAGTTGCACTTATGCAAATCAAGTGTGGAAACCAGAGCATTCTCACTGACCTGGCTCAAATGCAAGGGACTCACAGACCAGATGCCTTATTTCTTACTAATTGAAATCTGTTCTTCCCTCCCAGAGCAAATGTTCTCTTTAGAATGCTTCTCAATGTTTTTCAGGCAGTCTGATTTTCTAAGTGGATTAGAAAAGATGGTCCAGTACCTGATAGCATGAGAGTAACTTAAAATTTTCAGTCACCCTTTGAATATTCTGAAGTGCAAGGCATGCATTCCTCTATATGGTGATGTGTTGTTGTCCAGCTGACAAGTCCTTTCAATGTAGAATACATAATGTTTCTCCAAATCTGTCTTCTTCCTCCTTGCCTTATTCATCCTTTCTATACACAGCAATGGTTTCACAGTCTCCATATACAATTCAACAAAAATTAAGTTGTGTTTTACCCAGGTTAGGTTTCCTGTAGTATTATTTTTCACAGAAATAGGACAATTGTAGGTACAGATAAGGTGAAAGTGCTCTAGTATAGTTGTAAGCTGCAAAAGCTACTGAACAGATATGCCAGGCTAACCACAGTATGCTAAATAATGATGGGGGTATAGAGATATTTGCTGCCTAAATTCAAAGACATCTATCATGGTGGGATGCCTCCTATCTGTCACAGGTCTTTTTGAATGCTCTAATCTTCTTTAAATTTATGAACAACCTGTGAAAGTCACACCTGCCCTCAAAGGGAGGTTTTCCCAATAAGTCATATAAAACAGACAGCCCAATACTCCATCCATTCTTTTTCCATCTTTATATTAATCAAAAAAATTCCATGTAAGTTCACATCACTATTACCATTCAGACAGCTTGCATTATTATGAAACTCATTGAATTTTACATTTTGTTTAACATACGTACTTTGTTACTATTTTGACTTTATCTGTCCACCTAGAAATTTAGCATAGTAACATACCCTTATAGTACTTGGCTATTTCGGGTGTGCTACTGACTCTTACCCTACTATTTAAATATGGTGAGATAGTTTCTTCTGTTATATTCACTTAAAGCTTGTATCATGTTTCAAATTCATTTGCCCATAGGCATTGAGGCTTTAATTTTGAAATTCTTTACTAAAATGAACTAATTATAATTAATATTTAAAATGTCACAGTGGGCACTGACTGTCAAGCCTGGAGTCTGATTTCAATGCTTAATATAATGTTGAATATATGGGCCTTCCCTGTATTCTGTGTATTCTTTCAATCCACAATGATTTTAATAAGGAAAATGTTTTTACAAGGAACATTTCTAGTTTTACCAGTCATTTAATAAAGTCATCAAAGTTGTATGATCTCTGCACAGTGACCTTCACTTCAAGTTACTGAGCATTTTTAACCTGGAATAAAAATATGCCATTCTTCCTATGGATGTGCTCATCTTCTTAGTAAGTAGGACATTTTAATTATCATTTACTATTTTAAATAACATAAGGAATAAGGAGGCTGTAGAGAATGGATAAGAACACTTGCTTATTTTGCCAAGGACTTGGGTAGAGTTACCAGCACTCACACCAGGTAGCTCATGATCACTTATAACTACAGTTCCTGGGGAAACAATCCCTTCTTCTGGCCTCTGACATACACATGCAAATATTAAATAAATAAAATCTTTTTTAAAAAAAAAATCTCATAAGTATTCACTCTGTGAATATAATATATTAAAATATTATCTAATCTAAATTTGTCTCACCTGCCTTCTGGAATTATCACAATGTTTCTGTGATCATTCATGATGATAGATGTCACAACCGCCTCGACTAGCAAGGAAGATGCAACACCAAGCTCTTCTTTCAGCAGTTTATTCAGGAACCTTGAACAATCTTTTGACTTCTTCTTCTGACCCTGGGGAAACCTGCTCATGGCCTAAATAGCCTCTGGGCAGCCAACCCTAGTACACCACGTGGGCATTACCAATAGGCCCAGGTACGCGGAAGCAAGCCAGATCCTTAGCCTTAGCCAAATATGGAGTTGTTTATCACTGAGAGCACTCACCATCTGAAAGGTGGAGGGCAGAAGCCAGCACCATCTTTAAGGCACAGCTGCACGCAGCTCTCTACATTTCCCCCTTTTTTATATTATAGCAACAGGCAAGAGTAGAGGCCTGATCTCTGTAGAGTGGACCAGGGACATTGTACTGATCCTCACTCAGGTGTTGTCCATCTGATGAGTACCAGACCCATCCAATACCCTTTTTCACAGAGGTGGGACACAAGGTATCAACCCATATGCAATCATGTGTGCTCTTCTTAGGGCTCAAGTCTCGGTGGGCCCCAAGTGCAGTGCTCAAGCCTCACATCCTGTGCCTAGAAAATTAATCCTTTAAGGTAGCCAGCCAAACATGAGGGGACTGTCCTGCTTCAACGGGTGTAAAGGCTTGAATAATCATGGCTGCACTGCGACACTGGGAAGCCTTAATCTGGCAAATGCATCACAGGCATACCAAGGAGACCAACACCAGGAGGCCTGTTAAGGCTCCTATACCCGCCCACTCCTTAAGATGGTTCATGGCATCAGAGATCCACAAGGACAATCCTTCTGCCAGTCCAGCATCCACCCGAGTTGAGTTCACCATGACAATAGCCACCCTCAGCTGGTCCATCAGGCTGTCGAATTCCCCGTCCAATTACCTAAAAGATAACTAGACAATTGCTTAGACAAGTTTACAGCACTGGTAAAATTGCCATATTGTATACTAGTCACACACAGTCCAGCATATTTCCACTGACAGCCAAGTTGGGCAATCAGCCAGAGAGTGTCAATTTGCTCTTGAACCAGGTCAATCCTTTGGTTGACCACCATCAAGCCTCCCTTTAGCTGAGCATTAATGTCCTTTTGTACATCCAGGGCTTGTGCTACATTGGCAGAAAGATTATTCAAAGTCTGAGCAGTACGCACAGTATGACTCATGGCAATGGCCGCAGTAGTAGCCCCAACTGCTGCCAGGGAAACAGCTGTAACAATGGCAGCTATGATCCCGAAGTCTCTTTTTTGCTTCTTCAGTCAATTGTCTCAGAGAATCCAAGGCGGAATCCCCATTTAAAATATACACTGGCCTCCTTCAGAGGTTAGGTGTAGTGCTTGGACTACCTGCACTACCTGTGTCATTCCAGAGTTGGGTCCAGGCCTGGAGATTTAAAGACACACTGACTAGAACTACAAGACTGCTGGATCATTCGTGCAGGGAGAATGCTGAATGCTGCTTACTGAGCACCTCAGGCTCAAACATATACCCAAGGCAGAGCACACAGGTGGAAGTTCCCCAGGTGGCTGGAATATAAAAAACTTAGGCTCACATGCTCTCACTTAAAACTCATCTGTTCTAACCCCCACAGGTAGGCTGTGAGAAGGCAGACTCAGTGAGAGGGGAGACTCCCTTTCCAAGAGACACAGCCCATGCAGGTTTAAGAGGCAAGGACACCAACCTAGTTCTGACTGCCTTCCATACCCCTGGACTGAAAGTGTGCCCTGAACCACCACCCCCACCTTCCACATAGGGAGAGGGAGCCGAGAGTACAGCATGACATGCTGGGGGTGTGCAGCATTCTCCTCTATCTGGATCTTCCTTTTCCTTCCTTTTTTTTTTTCTTATCCTTGTCCTTTTCATCTGTTCTATGAGTGACAGCAGCTCTTCCTCCGAGTCTGCAGACTCAGGAGTTTCTATATCAGCAAGGTCAGGGTATAACTCTCCCTTTTTACTCTGTCCCTTTCAACTGCTTGCATTTTCTGATCTCTCCTCCTGTAACATTTCTAAGGTGGCCTGGCCATTTTCTACTGCCTCACTGCAGCGCTGATCCTCAAGACAGCCTCTTATTAGTTAGAGAATTTCAGGTGGCCTTGGCAAATGGAACCACATTTGCCTAGAACCAATCCACAGATTTTGATATTCTGTGGAGACAAAAGCAGAAACTCTTTTCCCAAGTAACATATTCTTATAAACAGATTTCAAAATCAGGATATCTTTAAAAAAAAAACCTTGTATTTGTTTAACTTAGCAGCCTTAGCAATCAGTTGTCTCTCTGCAGTTAGCTCATTAAAAGTTAAAAAATTAAAAGAACACACAACAAACATAATCCAGACTCTTTGTTTATTTGCCATCTTTACGTGGCCTTTTTAAAAAATTTTTATTTCTATTTCTCTTTCTAAAAGGGCTATCTTTACCCCCCCTTTTTTTCTCTCTCTGAAGTTTATGCATATTTTACATACATTGTTCCCCATTTAGAGGTTTTGAGAATCTAAATCTGTTTTATTGAGAATCCCTAATCATTTTCCAACCCAAAGAGCTGTTAAAATGTTGGTATCACTTTAATTGCTGACTCTGCCCTCTTTTGGCGGCTTTTCAATATGGTGGAGGAGCCCACGAATCTCTCCCACTGCTAGCAAATGGAGCAGACTCAGGAAATGCTGCTACCAGAAAAAACTTAATGAAGCAGCTCCTGAAGAGCCAAAAAAATTGGGTATGACAGAGAAGCACCCATAACTAATCTAGTAACCTCTTATGTAATCTCTTGCTTTCACTTTCAATTTGCCTGCTGGTGAGCCTTTTGTCCCACTCTCTCTTTATCTATAAAGGAGAGCAAAATCTCCACCCACTTTTGACGCGGATTCCCACCTTACCTGGGAACTTTTCCACCCGCTTTTACTGCGAATTCCCACCTTACCTGGGAACTTACCAGTGCACTGCCCTGACTGCAGAAAGTTCTGAGCCTTCGTTGAGAGTAGAGTCCCTATACGGGCCACCAATTGTCATGACCGCCTCAACCAGCAAGGAAGACACAACACCAAGCTCTTCTTTCAGCAGTTTATTCAGGAACCTTGAACAATCTTCTGACTTCTTCTTCTGACCCCGGGGAAACCTGCTCATGGCCTAAATAGCCTCTGGGCAGCCAACCCTAAAAAACCATGTGGGCATTACCAATAGGCCCAGGTACGAGGAAGCAAGCCAGATCCTTAGCCTTAGCCAAATATGGAGTTGTTTATCACTGAGAGCATTCACCATCAGGAAGGCGGAGGACAGAAGCCAGCGCCATCTTTAAGGCACAGCTGCACACAGCTCTCTACAGATAGATAATGAACAATTTCAGAATTTGCTTCTACTTGGTCATCATTATATTGAAGATAATCTGAGTATAACTGTTGTGTGGTAAGTTCTTGCTCATAGATTAGTTTAACCACTGTGTTGCTTAGTTTTTCTCAACTTGACACAAACCTAGAAATTCCTGAGGATAGAGCATCATAGAGAGAAATTGCCTCTATCAAATTGCCTGTGAGCATGTCTGTGGGGCATTTTCTCAATTGCTGATTGATGTGTGAAGACTGACCCAAACTATTGTGGATAGTTCCACCTGTGGCAGATGTGCCTGGGCTGGATGTGTAAGGTAACTGAGCAAACCATGAGGAGCAATCCAATAAGCAGCACTCCTACATGACCTCTGCTTCAGTTCCAGCCTACAGGTTCCTTGAACTCTTACCCTGGTTTCACTTGATGATGGTGTATAACTTGTAAGAAAAGATAAACCATTCACTCTCTATGCTATTTTGCATGATGGTAGTTTATCACAGCGATAGAAACCCCAACTTGGATACAATCCTGAAAGTCCTTCACAACCACATTTTGTCTTCCATGTATGAGGAAACACAGTTGGACCTGGGCAAGATAATTATTGCTGCACAGACATCTGTCCACCTCAGGGATCATTACTCTCTAATTTTATTTTACTGACAATTATCTGTTGTTATAGTAAAAATATGGGAGGTATCAAATTTTGAGAGTCATCAATTCTTCAATGAGACAGGCCACTGGTGCATATTATACATAACTGGAATATTTTCCAGTATAGACTTCTGCTAATATATAGGGCTCCATGAAGTAAATCATTACCAGTAAGTAACACAGCTTGTAAAGTCATCTCATGGAACATTTAACAAGACAGACCATGTTGGAATTGTAACTCATGATGCAATTAAAAGGATTCAAATCAGTATAAAAATCAAAGAAAATGAGGCTATTTGAGAGTTGAAGAAATGTAAGGAATTAGAGAAAAGGGGAGATAGAAGGCTCTGGAGGCAGAAAAGGTAAGGTGTCAGATGATGTAGTAATATTTTAATTAAACATATAAAACTAATAAAATATAAAAAATTCAAATCAGATTGAAATATGAGTGATATTATTTCTAAATCATTGATTAAGAGTGTATAAGCAATTTCTTAAAATGCAGTGATAAACTGAACTTGTAGTTTTCTAGAAAGGACTGAAGAATCATTAACACAGGCAGGTATGAGATGAAAACAAGAACCTGACAAGATACTCAGCAGCATCTAGGGAAGAAGTCTGGATCCATCTGGAGATTACAATGAGGAGCTCTAGGCATGTCCTAAAACCATCAAACAACTCATTCCACAGAAGAGATGAGACCAACTTTGCCTATCAAGTTTAGAAGTTGAGCAAAATTGAATTGGATCCAGAACTGTATATGAATCTCCTGGCCAACTGACTTTCTTCTGTTTTGCTCACTTCAGTTATGACAGCAAATGCTCTTGGCTAGGTCTTCCCCTACATACTTTCTTTTCTTACACAACATCTTGGGAATTTTGCTAACAATCTCACATTTCAAACTAGCACATGTAAAGCAAAGTACATCATGGTTTTAAATAAAAATGCTCATATTTGTTAAAAGATTTGTTTAATCTTTAGCTGTGTTGCTATGCACATATATGTAAGTAGCTTCAGAGAACAGAAAAGGAAGTTTGATCCCCAAGTATTAGAGTTACATACACTTTTGAACAGCATCATAAGGTACTTGGAAGTGGTATCCAATCCTTTGCAAGAACAATATCTGTTCTTAATTTGAGCCATTCATTCAGTTTCAAAACAGATCAGGCATTTCAAAGAGAATGAAGAAGAAGGAAGAGTTGCAGTTACTATAATAAGGTCATCTCATGTCCCCAGATGTGCTGTGGAATAATCTTTCTGTAAGCTGTGAACATGTGTTGCCCTCATGGGTTGATAAATAAAGCTGTTTTGGCCAATAGCCAGGTAGAATAAGATTAGACTGTACTCTCAAACTAAAGATAAAGATGAAGAAAGGCAGAGTCAGAGCAGACACTTTGAGCTGCCTAAGGAACAACATGCCAGCAGTCTGGTAGCACCGTGCTCACATTGCAATAAACAGATTAACCAAAATGAGTTCATTTAAGATGTGCAGGTGAGACAGTAAGAAGCCTGAGCCATAGACCAAGCAGTGTAATTAATACTAAGCCTCTGACTTAATTATTTGGGAAGCAGCTGCAGGATCAGAGCAGGGCAGAGAAGTCTCCGTCTACACAAATGGGTCTCTGCCACAAATAACCAAATTATCTAAAAACACTTGGAAGTCTTTTCAGGTATAGAAATCAAGAAACACAAGTTGAATATCTTTTAAAGTCAAGTAATAATATAGAGAAATGTCTTGGTTGTCTTGGCTGAAAACATACACACACAAACACACAGCTTAAGGGAGTTGTATCAATGCTGACACTTTCATTAAAAATGAGACTTTATTCAAATATAAAATAAAATTTTAAAAAATGTTATTGGTATCAATTAGGATGTAAAACTTCAAATAAAAGAATTAATGCATGGTTTTAAAGAATTACTCTTATCAACCACACCATAGAGATTCTGTTTTCAGGTGATTCCAGTGTGTGTCAAGTTGACAGCTGATGTTAACACGGACACAACGATGTAGGGGAATGGAGGGTGACTGCTATCATGGCATCATAGCTTGTAAGGCTCTAGCACAGACTTTTACACAGCTACTAAATTTAGTATTTGTTTCAGGAAATCTTCCTAAGAGTCAGAGAGGAAGCAGAGTTGGTGAAGAAACTTCCTCCTACAGACTAGGTAGAGGTACATAATACTTTTATAGTGTCTTTTTCTCTTGAGATTCTCTTAAGGTTTATGTGAAATACATAGCTAGATGAGAGAGTGTATGGTGCTAAGACAACACTCTGTGACAAGGCGTTTACACAATTCAGTGAGATGTGAAAATAATTCATACCATGTTCAACAGCAGCAGCAGCATAGCTATTCCAGAGCAGGAGACTCTGTGTTTGTTTGCACTCAACCCTGTGTTTGTCAAAATTTTACAAGACACATAAAACCCATAGACTCCCACACCATGTCACAGTGTCAAAAAGTCCTCCAAATAGATTATTGCCATATCAAGTGCCACTCCAATTTCTCCTAATTTATAAAATAAAACAAGTTTCACTTAGAAAAACAAAGTTGATCTTATGATAAAGTGAATCAAAATATATATGTGTGTGTATATTTACATATACACATATATAATATCTTTATCAGAACTACTGGGACAAATAAGCAAAGCAAATAGAGAATAATTATATATAAAACTGAATAAGTAATTCTTCATTTTAAACCAAGCAAAACTAAACAATGATTTATTTTGTTCTACTTAAGAACAGTTCAATAAAAAGTGGCAAAATACCTCAATTTATATGCAAATGATAGGATTTGGCTTTCACCCTCAGCTCAACAGAGTCCTGTTTACCTTAAAGTTACATTTCAAAATAAAAACTATTACATTCAAAAAAGTGAAAATCTGATGTTTTTCCCAAATCATTTGAGATGTTAAAGGTTAAATCCAGGTCTGACACTGACTCAAACTATGGAAGAATTTGCATTGTCTGATTCTGGCCTGTAAGGACTGAATATGCCTGAGAACCCTTGGATGGACACCATGAATGTACACAAGTAGAATGCGTACAGTGCAGTAATGTTGATTTTGGCTTTCCTCCTCCAGATTATAAGGTCAAATGTTGATTAGTGTGTTTATTTAGCATCTAATTTCTTCTATAGTTTTCCTCAGTGGCCTTTCTTTTGAGATTACAAAAAAAATGGTACAGTTTATTTACCTGTCATTTAAATCAGTAATAATCTAAAATAGATCCATAAAACACACACAATAATTTTTAACACTTTTAGAACATATTTCCAACTGTTGTGTTTTCTCCTAAGTTTAGGAGGACCTTTGTTCAGTTTAGGACCCCAAATTCAAGCTGTAGACACAGTAATGAAACCGGCCTAAGTCCTGAGTGTGCAGATATACCATGGCTGTTCCCCAGAAAATGTCTCTTAATGTTGCCTCACTTTATTCCAAGTAAGGGGTAAATCAGATCTCCTGCGTTGCATCTTCCCCTCAGCCTTGAAGAAAGACTTTCTTTCCCAGGCAATAAATTAAAGTGAGAAATCAATAAAAACAAATTCTCTTAATAAGAACTGTATCTTAATTAACATCTAGATGTATAAAAATCATTATACAACAAACCATATTGCTACTTTAATTTTTTGTATATTTTAAAATTTATCAATTTTATTTTTTTTAAAAAACTGAGATACAAAATCTTAGGTAGATAAAAATCTTTACAATTTATATTTCTTAATATGTATGCTATTTAACGTTCATATTATTTTCTTCCAATATTATAAACAATGGTGGATTTTTATGTAATATTAGTAATGAAACTCAAGGCTTTCATCCATACGCTTTCATTTTAAATGGCTTTTCTCATAGGCAAATACCTGGTACTGTATAAATATATGCAAGCAAATGCTTCTGAGGAAGTTGTCTCTCCTTCAAGATCTTTCCTGCTTTCCAAGTACAAAATTTAGATTGAAGGCACTTTCATCCCTTTCAAATTGCCTGAAGAGGCTTTTTCCAAATTTAAATTAGATTTCAGAGTGTTTGGTCTAAAATCTAAGAATATATACATTTAGATTATTCAACCAATAAAGGGACTTAGTAGAAATATATTCTAAAATTTCTCTTCTTTAGATGGTAATGAAATATATATGATAGAAGTTCTGAAATTGGTTTTGCATTCGTTGGGAAATAAAACTTTGAAATGCATATTTATTGAAAAGTTTTTAATCAAAAGAAGCTTAAGTACTTTTAAAGGATGTTGTTTGGTTTTTGAAATATAATGCATGATTTATTCAAAATACACCAGCTAATGTCAGCCTTCCTTGAACAAGGTTAGGAGGGACCATAAGATCAGGAGGGACTATGCTGAGACATTGTTTCTTGGTAGTGCTGAACAAACATTCAGTCAACCTAGTTGAAATGTGTTCTTTCCAAGTAGTTCAGCTCAGGCCAATGAGTCTCTTCCAGACAACTCTGCTGGTCTCTGCTTCATCCAGACAGTTCCACTAGTCTAAGAGTGTCCCTGAGCAATCATATTGCTTATATATGTTTGGAGAAGGAGAAGCCTAGTGAAGCTGGTCAGTTTTAAGGACGTCCTGGACCTATTAAGTTGTTTGCTTGTTGGGCTTAAGGATTTCACTCTGAGTTGGAATGTTTTCATTGAACACCCAGTTGTTTCTTCCCACTTTTAACATCTTTTTCTTACAATATCTTGTTATTTTTACCTCTTCTTTAACACCCTGTGCCTTAAGACTTGTCCCTCGAAGATGGAAGGTTTTCAAGAAAGGCCACTTCTGTATCATGTCCAGAATTCAGAAACTCTTGACATAAAACAGGAAGCACTAACTTGGGAAGAAAAAAAAAAACAGCCTGCTGAGGAAATCTCCCTGCCCCATTATTTGAAAAAGGGATTCTGTGGGTTCCTCTGCACCTCGCAGAGACAAATAACAAAATCAAATTTTGGGATTTGCTTCCTCAAACTAGCCCTGATTATTCCTGTGAGATGAGTGTTCATGGCTTACATGTCAGTGCTTTGAAGACTCAATTTCCAACTTTTCTCTCTTGTAGCACTAACAGCCTGCTTCAGCAGGAGAGCACTGGATTACACATATGTGTTCCCTGTAGTGTTTCTATCAGCTCTTGAGAATTTGATTTACGTTCTGTAAGAAGCCAAAAAAGAAAACAAAAAGAAAAGGTCTAGGCATACTAAGGACATAAATTCATTTGCATCAGTTTTTCATGAAGAATAACTTCAAAAGAAGGAAGATGATTCTGAATTTATACATTGTTTAAAAGGGAAATGTCTTGTCATCTGAATGGGAGGCAGAAATGAAATTTTTTTTTTCTCACTGCCCTCTTGAGGCTCTAATGAGAAATTTAGTTAAGCTTTGCAGCAGTTTTGTTTTTCTTGTCATTTAATATGGAAAGAATTTTGTCTGTGTGTATGAGTAAGTATGTGTGAGGGTTTTGTCTGTGCAGGCGTGTGCATGCACAGATATGCAACCGCATGTATGCATATGTGTACATGGGTTTATTTGTGTGTGTGTGTGCGCGCGTACACGTATATGAGTGTATGTGTGTGCAAGAGGTACTCACATACTAAACTCAGGCATTATTCTTTTTTTAAAATTTTTATTATGAGTAAAGTCACATTTTCTATCTGTGTATATCCTTATTCAAGGTCCCTTCCCCCTCCCACCCCCTCGAGTCACTCTCTCTTCTCCACATCTCCCCATCTCCTCCCCAGCAAGGGCAGGAGGTCCCAAGGTTCCAATATTGCTCAGTTCAGCCTCCACTCCTGGCAGATCCAGTTTCCTCCCCTCAACATCAAGACTGAGTCAGGTGTTCCTCTAGAGGGAGTGGGATCCAAGGTGTCAGTCCAAGGTGTTCAGATCCCCAACTGTTCAGTGGTTGTGGTTTGCAGCTTGGACATGCTTTGCTTTTGGGGTTTTTGTTTAGAGTCCACTAATGAGTACATACATCCCCTGCTTATCTTTCTGGGTTTGAGACACCTCGCTCAGGAGGATATTCTCCAAATCCATCCATCTGTCAGGCATTATTCTTCAGTCACCTTCCAACTTGCAAGAGGCAGGCTTCTTCATTGGTATTGGACACACTAAGCTGCCACTACTCTCCAGGGATCCAACTATCTCTCTCCACCCACACCAGGATAATGAGTGTGCTCTTTCATGCTGATTGTTTTGTTATTGTTATTATTATTATTATTAGCATGGATTCTGATAATTGAACTCATGCCTGCATGGCAAGCGAGTCATGTTTACTCTCCACCACTCCTTTTACTATTTTCTGCTAACCTTGGTTGGCTCATCAAAAGCATCAGTTAAGAGCAAAGCAGTGAGGAAGTAGGTATTTTCTGAGTTTATGATGATAATGTTGAAAAATTCATTGAAGAAACTGCTCGTAGGACATATTTTTGAAGCTAAAAATGGAAAATGTAGTAAATTTAGTTCATGATTAAAAATACTATCTCACTGTTAATACAAGTGATCATAGCCCAAGAATGTAGATTCAGGTGACCCTCTAAAAGACACACACTAATGCAAAAGCACTTATATCTATTTCCACTGTCAAAAAACAAAGGAAAGTCCAAAATCAAGTAACTAACAACACATTAGATGTGATCTCAGGAATGTGATTTCCTTGGAAACGCAGCAAATATCTGATGTAGGTCTTGAATTCTATCTGATGGTATGCTTTGGATTTGGGGGTTAATGGAAGCTTTTGATCTGGTATGAATGTTAGACAAGGCACAAAGATGGGCAATGAATGGCTATTAAGAGGAAGACAGATAGTTCCAGGTCATTTGGCTTTGTGTCTGCAACATTCTACAGTTACATGCTTCTGATCAGCCTTGTAGAAGCTTCAACATGGATTTGACCTTGTTTCTGTAACTTTACTTCACACTCACCATGTCTATTCCAAATATTTTATGAATTTTAAAGTCCATTTCTCAATCTCATTACATAGGTATAAGGGCCTTTCATTCCTGTTTGATATGTCATTCAATTTTCATGGAAAAATAAAATGTGACCCTGTGGGTGCAGGATCAAGTAATGTAGATTTACTCATTCGAAAATGATAGCTGGTACAGAGTTCGACTTGGACCATGACCATAAAGGAAAGAAGACAAACAAACAAGACAGAAAAGAAGCATCACTTACAAGTCTCCACTTTGTAATTAAAAATGTATTTCAGTGTACTTCAACACCGCATTATCATTATTATTTAAGTTTGACCAGGAATATGTATATAAAATAATTTTCAGAAAATACTTCAAATGCAATGAAAATTTAAAACTTTAAGATAAACAACTTGCAAGAGTATCACTCTTGAATGTGATTTCAAGTTATTCTTATAATGGGTAATAGTTATCCTGGTAACTCATGATAATAGATGCTACCCATGTGTTTGTGTAGGTGAGAACTAGTCTCCATGTTAATTGCATTCTTCAGTGTTTAGCCTCTCTCACTCCAGACAAGGCAAGTGTTAATCACAATGCTTCTTTTAAATAAGTTACCTTGGAAGACTTGCATTAGAAATTCAGATTCAGGAGGCAAGAAGTAAGATGGCTAAAACATTAAAATGTGACAACAGAAGGTGATGATCTGTGAAGCAGGGCTTGTCCTTTTTCATCATAGTGTAGGTAAAAGTCCACTAGTGCTAAGACCAGAAATATACTGTAAAATCTAAACTCAATAACTTGAAACCCATGTCTTTGAACTTAACCCTACCCCCCCAAAAAAAAACCATTAAATACTGCCACAAAAGGTCTCCGTAGAAACCTCCTGCATATACTTTAAGGCTCAAAGAAGGCAATCTTTGTTCCTCACATTTTCCTCCCAGAAGGGAGGAGGGTATATGTGTCTAGTCTTTTTAATTCTTTTTAATTCCTACTGATCCCACTGAGCAGATCTTGAAGGCTCCTGCTAAGTTTCTGAGCACACAGGACAACCAAGCATGATCTCATTTTTAACCTGGAGAAAAACCAAATATATCAAAGGCATTTAAACTCATCACAGATGGCAGAGACCTGCCTTTCTCATTTTTCAAATGCCTTTTTAAAGTCCAGAATGATGCTTGAAGTAGAGGCTATATTTAAATTCAACCCCACCTGTGCACATCCATCTAGAATTCCAACAGAGATTTTTCTCTCAGATATAAAATACCCCTGGAGAGAACCGTTACTCATTTTTTTTCCTATAAAAATCAATCCCTGAAAGCAGGCGGAGTAACAAGTAATGTGTTTGGTGTCAATGGGAACTTAACCATGTGATTTGGTACTTTCTGAAATCAGCCTTCCTTTTCCTGTAATGGTACATGTCTGTTTTCATTCATGCTACTTGAATGTAACTGCGTCTAAACCCAGCACACAGTAAATTTCACACATTCTATCCAGATTTAGTCCAGTCATTTCAATTTTTAATTATGATGTCAGATCTCAACCTGTGAGATATTTTAGAAAAGGAAGGCAAGTTCTAAATCAAATTAAAGAAGGGGAAAAATAACTTTGGGGAAAATTAAATTGTGTTCCTTCCTCCTATGCTAGTTTGGGTAAGAACAAAGTAATATATTTCAAGATAGCCACAGGGGCTGGGAATCCTTGTGTTTTTCTCTGTTATGAGCTAAATATTATTCAGTTTGTCCATCAGGAAGAGTAAGCACATTACCATTAAAAAAATCAGATTCTATGTAAGTCAGAAGAAGGTATTAAATTCTCTGTAGCTGAAGTTGCAGGCAGTTTTGAGCTGCCCCCCACCCCCAGTGGATGCTAGGGTCCTCTGGAAGTGCTCTTAACTACTGAGTGAACCCACTGTCCAGGTCCATTCATCAAGAATATTGACTGTAGTTTTCTGAAAGCTACAAGGTATTAGAACTGATGGTTGTATTCATCTGCCCATAAAGTGAAAGCAAAGGCACTGGATTATTTAGAGCTCTTCAGAAAGTTCAATAAATTAATTGTTTTTAAGATTATAATTGAATCTTGTCTCCTTTCCCTCTCCTCCCTAAAGCCCTTTCATGATTCTTTCTTGCTCTTTCAAATGCATGACCTCTTTTCCATTAACTGTTGTTACATGCATACGTGTGTGTGTGTGTGTGTGTGTGTGTGTGTGTGTGTGTGTGTGTGTGTGTGTAGATGTGTATTCCTAAATATAGTCTGGTCAGTCTGTATAATGGTATTTGTGTGTATTTTTTCAAGGTGAAGTTTCCTTGATGAGCAGTAAAGATTACACTTATCTGTGAATATAAGGACATATATTTACATTGAGGTTTGCTCACTAACTTTACTAGCTTAGTAAAGTGGGAATTGTAATTTCTCCTTCATGACTGTACTAGCCCTTGGTAGTTGACTGTGTTACCAGGCATATCTTCACTCTTCCTGGGATGATCTTAAGTCCAATAAGAGAGCTGTTGGTTACTGAAAAGGTATGTGTGTCACTTCCATGCCCTCATGTTATCATGTCATGCTGCTCATTCTTGAAGTTTGTGTGTGTGTGTGTTTTATCTGGGCAGGACTGTTAGTTGCTTCCCTCTTTTGGAAGCTTGCATGGTGCCTTCTGGAACCATGAATGCAAGTTCTCAGGGAGGAGATATTTATGTCAATTACAGTTCTTCAGCCTCTGAGGTTACATTTGAATTTTATGGTGTCTTTAGCAATAGGGGTTGACCTTTTACCTCTTGGGGGAAACCAAGAGTAGTAGAAATACCGTGTATATTTTGAGAATCTCTTGTACAACTCCAAACACCAACTCAAAAGAGGACATCTTATGCCTTGTGGTGGGTTTTTGGAAGGTATCTTTTAGCTTTTTGGAAGGGGCATATTCAGCCCAGATGAGAAATTTTCATTTAAGCTATATATGAATATTTATTTACAGGGTTACATGTATTTTATGCATATTATATGTATTTTTAAATAAATTGTTAATAGTATTACTCCTTATTATTATTTCAGACATCCTGACTTTTATTCTCTTATATTTTCCCACCCTTCTGTATTTATCTGCCTCCTCTGTCCCTGATTAAAACCCCCTTCACTTATTCCCATTTCCCTGAATAGAATACATGCAGAGCTCCTACCCCAACAATGAGCCCTTTTACTTTCCTTGCTTCTGCAGTTACTCAAAAGTATGTGCTAGCACCTGAAGATTTGAAGCTAGGACTTTCACATACACACACAAGGGTGTGTGGGTGGGGGGAGGGTGATCTAACTCTGTGAAACCAGGCTGCTTGAGAACCACCTGCCTCTGTACTTCAGATGTTGAAATCACAAGTGTGTGTCAATATGCAAAATTGGAAGATTTCTTTAGATAGAGATTTGTGAGTCTCCAACTTAAGCCGAGGTACAACCAACCACAGGCATTAATTCCCAAAGAATCTTGATTAACAAGTTTGCTAACTAAATCAAGTGATAGAGAAATAGCAATGTGCGGGAGCCTTTCCACTCATCTTCTCTTGGGACACTCTCTAAGAACAGAGTTTCGTGAGGAGATTTCTGAGTGCTAGTAAGAAAACTAGACAACAGTCTTGTTACTTTAGTTTCTTCAAAAACAGAATTGTTCTTGAAACATCTTTTTTTCCCTCTACCCAGTGCTGCAGAGTTTACTTCAGATTACTCTTGAACGCTTGCTGATATTATTCAATTAAATTTTTCAATTACCTTTATAGGCCTCTGTGAAAAAAAACATGATTTGCCACTTGGGCCTTGTTCCTGTGATTGTATAGAGCTTGGACTCTGGAGATTTTTTTCTCAGATGATCTCTCCCAATCCTCTGAGTATGAATTGCCCAATCCCCTGAATAAAGGTGGCTATTTCATGATGTTGTGAATAGTTGGATTGTAATCTGACAATAAAGTTTGTATCAGAGGTTTAAGCTAGCCAGTAGCTCACCAAAATTAACCATAGAGGTTTGGAGGTGTGAGGAAGTGGTAAGGCAGGGCTTAGAGGGAATCCAGGCCTTTAAGGATAGAGGAATGAAAGAGATAAGAAGTTCCTGGAGGGGCTGGAGAAATGGCTCAGAGGTTAAGAGCACTGACTGCTCTTCCAGAGGTCCAGAGTTCGATTCCCAGCATCCCATGAGCCACATGGTGGCTCACAACCATCTATAATGAAATCTGATGCCCTGTTCTGACCTACAGACACAGTGGAAGCAGAATTATGTATACATAATAAATAAATAAAGCTTTAAAAAAAACAGCCAACTAGAGCAATAAATACTCTTCTATCTTCATGTCTTTTACAGTCATAACTAACATAGTAACAGATTTCATGTAAATCCTGGAACTGACAATGTCAAAACAGAATTTTGAACTTTTCCTAAGCATATGCTTTATTTATTAAGGTTTTTAATAGATAGATGTTTCCCTGTTTATTGACTAGCGATTAAGCTCAGTCTTTGCCACTTTCTAAGTATATATCAATGAAAAGCCAGTTGAACACACAAATACAAATGCCCATAATCATACACACAGACTCACACACCGTTGACTGCTTACTCTCTATTAACATTTTATTTTACTATACATGAACTTGTTCGAAATTGTTTCACTTGAAAACAGGCTTGAGACTTATTTGTTGCAATTTTCAAATATTGACATAATGTTATATTCAGTTTGCTATTCCTACTTACTTTGTATTTTGGTTTTACAGTATAGTTCCATAACCAAAAGCATAATACTATTAATTTCTATAAAGATAATGTTTGGCTCAAGAATGATAAACTCTTTACTTCATCTCTGTGATAGAAGAGTTTAATCACATGAATTTTAGGGATAATAAATAAACTCCAAACTCTAGACATGTGAGTAACTCCTCAAATCATCGTTGTAATTCTAAATACTTGAGAGTCTTTAAGACACCCTGCCTTGGAACCATTTTTTGTTACTCTAGCAACATGTACTGATAAAAGACCTTAGAAATAGAAGAAACATTTTAGGTCTCAGTTCCAGGCTACAGCCTATCATAGCAGGAAGTTACATCACCAAAAACTTGCAGTGACTGGTGACATCCACATGGTAGAGCAGAGACAATGGTGCATGCATGTCATATTTAGCTTATCCTCTCTGCTCTCATAAAACCCCAAACCCAGGAAATGATGTTACAAATTATAGGCTGAGTTTTTATGCATCAGTTAGGTATTAACAGTCCCCTATAGATGTGCCCAAAGGCCTACCTATTATAGATAATCCTTCAGTCAGACCCCTTCCTAAGTGACTCTACATTGTGTCAAGCAGATAATTAAAACTGACCATCACACTTCCCCATATTGGGAACATCTCTTCCAAGATGTGCAGTGATGGAAGACAGTTATTGGATGAACATGGCATGTAGGTTTTAACTTGCTGTGGGAAATCTTTTTGATTATCTATAAAAACAAACAATGCTAATATGAAACATGTCTGTGTATATGTGATAAAGAAATAACATTTCTCCACATGTTAAACTCCCCATCAGTTATTTTAGACTTAAAATCACCTGAGCAACTGTTCTTTGAGCAGAGATTTTTTTTTTTTACCATATATCTTATTTTATATCTAATTTAATGGTAGTTGATTAACAAATGATTAACAAAACTTGATATGTTTTGTTAATTACATACTGTTTAGAAAGCTGCCAGTAAATTTAACATATAACATTAACCATAGTTAGCCTCCACCCTGTTCCTGTCATGAAAATGCTGAGTCATTGTATTCTGTTAGCAAAATGTACAAAGTCTCTTCCATATTTTCCTGTAAAAGTGTCAGTGTTTGAATGAAATATACACATAATTTGACCAAAATGGTTTGTATTCGCATATATGTTTACATTTTATTAACTAGTAGTATATTACTGATTTATTTCTATGTATAGACCCTGAATTTGACTTATTAAATGTCTCAATAATGCCTTGACTTAGAAATGCAACCCCTCTGGTAGATATGGCTTGGTACTGGTTAAGCTGGTTAAAAATAACCCAAGGCCATAGAGCTGATGTTTTAATATGTGTTAACAAAGTTGGACAATTATAACTATGATCCATAGGAAGCTATTTACTTCTAGCACTTAAATTGAAAATGTAGTGAATATAAAACAACCTTTGATTAGCTGGCTATTTTCAAATCTACAAGCCATACAAAGTAGAAAGCATTAACAGAAGTATCTAGTTCTCACAGATGTGGTTTTATTAGGCCAATAAACACAAATCATATGGGTAAACTGTTAAAATATAAAACATCAATTAATAGGCAACTAAGATTGTGTGTCATTTGTTCAAGTAATAAAATATTGAGTTTAGGAGGGCCATCACTTTAATTGGATAGAAAATTTATTTTCTGAGATAATTTGACCTGCTTTATGCCCTTAAACAAAGTTTCAAACAAAATTTTTCACTCCTTTACATATTTTTCTTACTCATTTTATTTAAATCAAATCTAACACCATGATATTTTAATTTAATTATTAACATAATATATTCATATCTGTTTAATGCTGGAAATACATAGGAGATTCCAAGGCTATTAAGATGAGTAGTTACTGGGTACTTTTTGTTTTGTTTAAATTAGCAGAGACAGTTTATAAATTTAAACAAAGGAACATGAAAATATTTCAGTGGGTAAAACATTTATCAGGCAAGATGACAACTTGTATTTAAATAAGAACGACTATATAAAGGGCTAATACCTCACAGCTACATTCTTCCTACAGTGAGATAAGATTCAGAGACAGAGGAATGTCTGAAACTCTACCAGCTAGCCAGCCTGGTATTTGAAGTGGTGAATAAGAGGAGACCCTCCCTCCAAAGGTGGAAGGCTAGAACTGTAACCCATGGTGGTCCTCTGACTTCCACATGGGCACAAAGCATATTGACATATGCAGACATATTTATTACTCACACATAGGCACATACACAGAAAGTAGGTATGTTACATTTTTTTCATGACAAAACCGTCACCTAAGGTAATAGGGTTGTGCATTTTACAGAAGCTACCTAAGTTTTTTTCTCATTCCTTATACCAATTGTTCATGTGTTTCATAAGCTGTTATTCCTGTGAAGATTTCATTAACTGGTTATCCTCCATATAAGCTTATAAGTATGCTTGACCTTCTCAGGAAATAATATTTGTATTCCATGGTCTTAGACATCACTGCACGGTCTATAAATGTACAAAAATCTAACGATTAATAACATAAAGGAGCTTACCTGTATTTAAAAAATGTTGTAATGCATTTTACAGTTTGTAGCATTTTCATAACTAAAGGTTAAATTTGCCATTTGCTTCAGATAAACCTGCCCAGAAAAGTATTGTAGCTTATAGAATCCTCAAGTTTAGAGAGTCAGTCACTTTTCTTTGAAGATTAGCATCCTTTAGAATTTGTTCTGCAGCATTTCATAAATGACCATTTGTTCTCAGAGTCCTTGGTTTTGTTCTCAACTCTATAAGCTCTGCTTGGTGAAGAAGAAGATAACAAACATCAGCTTTCACAGAGTGAATTTTCCTCTACAAACCTGGTCTGTCATAGATGCCAGATCTGTTTCTGTGGTTGTTATCTTAAGTAAACAGTTGAGGATTTTTGTTGGTTGTTAGAAATGATCCATTAGTAACAACATCTTAGAACACATGGAGACCTCCATGAATGCTGGATATATGTTGATGAGAGAATCACAACTTGTTCTGTGTCCCAAGGCTGAAGACTGGTTTATTCAGCCTCTTCAGGAAGGTCAAAATAACATCATTAGGTCAAAATATCACCACTAGAGAAATGAAAACCTTTAATTTTAAATATTCTTCAATATATTTATTGTATATATTTATAGGTATGTCAGGAGACACAGTTTGCTAGGACACCAGTTCCTCTTTTTTAAAAAAAAATTCTTAATGTTTTTTCATGTTGTTTACTTGCTTTTAGTTTTTTCTTTTTGAGACATAATATGACATTGTATCAGGATAGCCTGAAATTCCCTATATAGCTCTGAAGAGTTTCAGACACTTGGTAATTCCCCTGCCTGTGTTTCTCTTATGATATGCATACATGTGTTCACCATTCCCATCTTGGGGTTATGTGTCCAACAGCTCTTGCTACACATCCATGCCAGAATCCCGCTTATTCAAATGTTGGATCTAATTAATTTCTCTTATTTACCTTCATATCTTGAAACTACTGCAAACTGAGATATTTAATCAATGACTTTCCTTACATTTATATCTTTTTAGGGCAAAAACCTGTACAGGGTTCTGAGTCCTTGCATAGAGAGTGCTAGGTAGTCTGTCAGTAATGATAGGATTAACGTTTAAATGTTGTGGGGAAAACAATAATTAGAAAAAGTAGAGACAAAATCAGCAGACAAACTCATATTTTACGTACTAGAAAAAAATGTTAATTCACTCAACAATTTAAGCCAAAATTTATCCTGCTGCTATGTTTAGATACATGGGTAATGATTTACTTTTCAAATAAATGTCCTGTGGGTTAACTACTCTCTCTCTTTTAGAAAATTCACAGGTATTTCAGAGTTGTAATAAACTTTCTCCTTTTCTTTGTTTTTCTTAATAAGGCAATGATATACTTCTTTGCAGCATTTATTTTCTCTAAGACTTTTGTTTAGGAGTGTTTTTTACACCAATAGTCTTTTTTTGGATAAAGTATAGAATGCACAATACCCCCCATCTCATTGTTGGATACCTTTTGCAATACAAATATTGTATGATAAATTATGTAAGTCAGATTCCTTATAAATAGAACCATTTTGTAATAAAGCTAAGTCTTTGGTCAGGTAGATTTTGACAAATTTGTTCAGTTTAAGCACAAATATTGACCCTTGGACACTCTTTAGAAACAATTTAGGAGCCTGCTCTCTGCGTCATCATAGCTAGAATAACCACTTAGTTGGTCTAAGGTGTAGGCGTTTTGAAAACTACACATATAGAAATTATTGAGAGCAACACTTGCTTAAAATAAGATTTTAGGACCTAGAATAGATCTCTAGTCTCCATTCTTGAACCTGAACTATAGGATCATTTTAAGTTACACTATTATCTAAATATTATGTAGGTAATGGTTTAGGGTCTTTAATTCATATATTCTACCGAAAATATAGGACACAACTTTGAAAGTATGCTGATAACTTTTAAATCACAACTTTTTTTCTAAGCGCTTAAACCCAGGTTGATGATTTTAAACCTTAATATCATCACACAAATCTCAAAAAAAAAAAAAGTCTTAAACCAAATCCAGGTGGGATTCTATAGTCTGATAAAGCAAGAGATTGGTCGAGCAAAGCTAAGCAAAACTATGTAAGAATTCCTGTCTTGATATGTGACAGTATGTATATGTATGTATTATCCTAAAATAAGTCATTAGAGTGTATGAACTCTGTTTTACACAGGTTAGCATCTCTCAAGACGTTAATTCGCATTTCCTTTACTTGAGAAATCTGCTGAAGTCTGATAGCTGGTTGTCTTACCTTTTCTGTGAGTGGCTTGCGAAATGTCCATCTCATGACACACTAAGTTGATACGAGAACTTTGTGGCCTCTGCAGCGTTCTTCCAAATTCTCTCTAAACTCTGGAAAACTATATCCAATTCACATGGACCTTCATTCCTCTTAGAAGCTTATCAAGTAGGGACATTTTATAAGCTGTTGAATTCATGGGACAGGTACATATGCTACACAAATGCATATCTCTTGAATTCAACACTGGAAATTCTTTTACAGGGAGAAAAGATATCCCAAACCACTGCATATGCAATGTCCAGTTCGCAAGGTGATGTGTTATTGCTAGGTAGAGTTTGATATGCTAATATGCTTCTGAAAGAATGATGTTCAGCTTGACTCCAGGAAAATTTGCCACTTTTTTCAGAAGCGTAGTTACAAAAGTCCTTGCTGGTCTGTGGGTAAAGCAATCACTTGTATTATTAAGTGTCTACCTGAAGCACTGGGTCCTGCAGCAATCTATACAGAGCAGGTCATAGGTAACATCACATAGTTCCTACTGTAGCAAAGCACCATGACATACACTTCATTTCCATTATTTTATTTCTTCAGGCAGTATTTCTATTCAGATGATACAATTTTTACTGGAAAATTTCCACATGAGGGAATTTAAACTATAGAAGCTAGCTGTCTAAAGCCACAGCACTATGTCAGAATCCAAGCTTTGATTTAACAGTGAAACATCTCTCCTTTACATACTGTTTATTATAGAATGGCTCATGACACTATATGGCATTGATCCTTGGCAGTCTTAGCAGATACTATGAAGATAGTAGTTTGAATCCAAGATGCTGGCAAAGCACCACTCTCCATGGAGCCTCTAGGACTGGGGCCTTTATTGTCTTTAAAACATTCTTTTGGTTTGCTACTGAATTGTGGCATTGCTTTGCCCTTTCCTGGTCACATGTGTTCAACACCAACCTTCCTCTGTCACATGACTATTGTCTCTGTGTCTAAAGTTTTTTCTTGTACAAAAACACCAGCCATTGGTTAAGGGCTCACTCTAATGCACTCTTAAACCTTGTAGATATTTAATGAATTCCTGAAAGGCCTCAGAAGCCCAAACCATGCATTTTGGAAGTCTGGGAAGTGAACTATGTCACTAACACTTTCCCTTGTCCTCAGTGTCACATCTCCACTGGAAAATGACCAAGCACATTCCATTCTATACCTCCTTATATTTTCATGACTCTTTGAGAAGAATGCAGACTAGAGATTTTTACCATACATTGGAGGATGCCTCAATTTTTCTAAATCTTACTGGTTCCTCCCTCAATAGAGGCAGTTTGCATGGCTGAGTTTTTCTATCAGTTTCAGTGAATATGTAACAATAGGTAACCTTGGTGATTGTATACCTTTGCAAAGTTCAGTGCTTCCCCTGGGAAGCTCAGATGATGACAGATTATGTTGGACAGCTCAAGCTGTGGCTTAGTGGTAGGATCCTTGCCTGCCTTGTGAGGCTATAGGATTCATTACTAACCATAAAAAAGCAGTTCTACTTGTTGTAATTTATGACACATAAATGTGGTGTCAGCTTCTTAAGAGGCTGATGCTGGAAGATTATTTGGCCCTGGAGGGTAAGACTGGCCTATGAAAGAGAATTACAAAAAAAAAAAGTAGGGTTCATTTGCAATGTGGATGTTGAGCAGAAATGATGGGATGGAAAAATAAAGAAGAGTGTCAAAATTATTCAAATTGGTGTAAATTTTGCAATCTGACTAAGGACCTAGAGTGTAATTTCCGTAAGAATAAGAGGAAAATATATCCCAACCCCTCTATGGAATGAGGTAGTGGTGGAAAACACTTTAAAGGGAAAAAAGGATGCATAAAGAACTTGAATTCAAAGAAGATGGACTTGGTTATTTTCTGAACGTGTTGACTTAGGCAAAAGTGGTCTGGGTGCTTTATGGGAACATGGGATGCAATGGGACAAGAGAGAAGACAACACAGTGAAAAGTGTTAAGATGCCCATGGATGTCAAGTAAGAACCAAACACCTCAGAAAACATGAGAAAATCTCCATCATGTGATAGGTGTTTGCAATGCATACCAAACAGTCTATTTTAATATAGCTTCCTTAAGCTCTTTTGTGGTCATTCTCCAGCTTTGTTGAGATATAATTAACAAATAAATAGTTATCATTGAAATGTACAATTTGAGATTTTGTAGATTGAAAAGTATTAAAATAAGCAAATTATTGTATATATCACCTCATATATTTATGCCTATTGTCATTTTAAATATACTTTCAGGAATTCAGGAATGCAAAGGCATGCCACACATTATAAGCAACTATAGTCATTGTTGATATTGTAAATATTGAATTCTTTCATCTTGTGTAACTGAATTAGAGAACAGGATTATTGCATTAGCTATTGGATCACATCTACTAGATTATAAGGAGCAGGGAAAAATGCTCACTAATTTTGGACCTTTATTCACAATCTATTATGTTCATTAAGGAAGAGGTCTAGATGGTTCATCCTAATAAGTCAAAATATTTGGTGTGGTACTATTAATTGTAATTTTACTTACTTCTGTGAGTTAGGAGGTATGCATTAGCATTCCTATAACCTTGGAAATAAATGATTGGAATTGGAGTTGTAATGCCCTGCTTCAGTTTCATTCTGAAAACTCAACAAACTGACTGGGTGTCCAATAAATGGGGAGAAGAATTATGAAAGATAAAATTTTAGCCTCCCAGGATTAGTATGTATCAGTTAGTGAATGTTATGTTTAGTAGGTGTCTAAATATGACTTTTGAGTGGTTGAATGTACAAGAAAACTATTCAGTCACTACAATCACAAAATAGCAAACAGAATTCCTTTCATAATGGCACTGGGAGAGATTACATTCCAAACCTTAATGGAGTTAAATATGCTCACAGCCCTAGAGAATCCACACTTCACTTACTGGTTATTAACATTTTCAAATCATACTCAAATCAGAATTGGCTGTCTGAGGTTCAGTTGCTTTTCCTGTTAGCACACCAGAGAATTAGGTGTGGGTAGTCACAGTTATTATCTATGCTATTCTACATTGCAATTTATTCTTGATGGGCAGAATGTTTGGACTTGGAAGATGTCACAATTATTGAAATGAATGTTTATTTTTGTCTTTCCACAAACAGAAAGCAAATGACACTGTGATCATTTCTTGTCAAAAACAGATATTCCTAGGAGACCTTTCCCCTTTTCAGCATAAGAACTAATAAAATGTGACAGAAAAGCCTACTTTCTTTGAGTAAACATTTGCCAGTAAGATCTCTGCTACAGATATCAAGATGTTAATTTTGCTCACTACCCTATTCTTCGGTATTTTGCATTTCTTTATCTATTTAGCTGTTAAATGAATGTAGCACAATTTTTATATTACCAGAAGAAATAAATGTCTATTCATTTGAGGTTTCATTCAATGTTCTTCATCTTATTATTATTGTAGAAAAATGGAAAACATGCACAATCATAAAAGTTTTGTTTAGGCAAGAAAGTCTTTAGAAGTTACTTTCAATTGAGAGTGAGTTTACCATGAAACTCCTTCTGTAGTATTATTAGTGGAAATGTATCTTTGATGTAAACTTTACTCTTGAGGTGATAGTGTGACACCTCAGCCATTCAAAACCATTCTGTGCAAGCATGAGGAACTCTAGTAAAATAGGCATTTCTCATCAGGGCCAAGAAAAGAAGACATCTAGACTGAGGCAGGAGGATTGCCACTTGTTGAAGATTAGACAGAGCTACCTAATGAGTTGGAAACCAACTTGGATTATAGTGACCCTGTCTCAAATTACTCAAAGAAAAATATTTTGTTCCAGGTGTCCACAGATTTCTTCTTTTAAATCATTCTCTAAAACCTAAGCATCTCCACATCCTGACTGACATCAGAAGGAAGAGATATCTAAATGCATTCAATTGGAGGTTTATTGCTGAATCTCCTATCTCTATATAATCCTCTGAATTGATGGCCTAATGAGATGAGGCATAAGAAATTCAAGGTTTTACATGTGTTGAAAGAACGTCAATACTTTTTGAAGTCACTTTGATTCTTAGAATCCACACTTTCTATGTTCTATGTACTATTGACTCACACTTTTAAGAGAAATTTCTTTCAATCAGAACCTTATGGGAATTATGCTAACAGGAGGCTATCTTCCTAAAGGTTTTTTTTTTTCAGTCTCAGCTGAAGATGGTTCTACCATTCCCCACCCCCATGTGTGCACCTCCAATTGACTACTCCTCCATTTCTGTTCAGAATAGGGCAGGTCTTCCATAGATATCAACAAAACATAGCATATCAAGTTGCAGTAAGACTAAGCACTTCCCCATGTATTAAGGTTAGGCAAGATAATCCAGTATAAGGAGTAGGGTTCCCAAAATCCAGCAAAAGAATCAGAAACAGTCTCTCTCCCACTATTAGATGTCCCATAAGAGGACCAAGCTACATAATGATAACATATATGGAAAGTGCCTACCTAGGTCAGTCTCACACAGGCTTCTATGTTGTTGGAAACCCTGTGAGCCCAGATTAGTTGATTATGTGTTTTTTTCCCTGTGGTGTCATGGGCCTATCTGACTCCTACAATCCTTTTTTTTTTTTTTTTTTTTTTTTATCTTTCCTTCAGTGTTCCCCAAGCTCCACCAAATGTTTGGCTATGGGTCTTTCTACCAGATGCTGGATGAAGCCTTTCTGATGACAACTGGGCTAAACACTAATCTATGAGAATAGCAGACTATCATTAGGCATTATTACATTAACCTTTTTTCTCTGGTTGTGTTTGGTTCTGTCCTAGGTCCTAGGTCATCCAGCCTGTGTGCTCTGCTCCTCCAGGTAGTATCAAGAGTAGACTTACTCTCCGGGCACGCGTCTTAGGCTAGCTCAGCCATTTGTTGGCCACTCCCTCAATCTCTAGGCCACCCTTACCCCAGCACAACCCATAAGAAGAACAGACCATAGGGTAAAGGTTATATGACTGGATTGACGTCCCAATTCCCCCATGTAAAGTCTTGCCTGTTCACAGGAGATGGCCAGTTACATAGCTACAGATCTCCTATTGCTAATAGTCTTAGCTGGAATCATCCATTTAATTCCCTTGTGCAAGGTTTCTACCTGACCCCAAAATGCCCCCTGCCTCTTTCAGTAGTCTCACCTTCCACCAGCCCAAATTTCTAGTTTCTTGCTGCTTTCATTTTTAAGCCTGTTTCCTTGGATAGGAAGCACTTCACTAGGCCACCATTCAAGTCTTCCTCAGAGGCTGCAGCCAAAGCAACATCTTGTCGGTGGCCCATATGGCTTCACCTGAGCCAGCTTGCTGGTCCTCAGAAACCATGAGATAACAAGTGTCAATGCTGATAAATCCTAAGGCAACAGAATGCCTGAGATAATCAATTCAAATTGGTTTATTTTGGCTCACAACTACAGAATTCAGCCAAATTACCCCTTTTTTATAGCACAGCATATACAATGAGGTAAATCCTCTCCATTTTCTTGAGAAGAGCAAAGATATTTTTCCTTCACTTATCCTAGTTTCTTAGGCTATCACATGAATTCATTGAGTTTATCTTGTTTTCTGTTTGTCTGTGGTGTTTTTTCCTAACTATGAAGATATCACCACCATGATAGCGTTATGAGCAAGCTATTTTTCTGTGGTTCTGAATATGATCAGATAGATACAATAATATATCAAATTTCAGAGCCCTTATGGGAACTTGAACTGAACACCCAGATTTTTGGGGATTTCCAGTTTTAAACTTTTCTTAATACAGATACACCCACATAAAAAGTACATGAGAGATATAATTATTGCTAAGAAAAAGTATTGGCTTCCTTATGTTGTAAAAAAAAAATGAAGCTGACTTATTGGAAAGTAGACTAAATATTTTGGGACCTGGTAAATGACCTATTACATTCATAATTATAGAAAAATATGTTTTATCATATGTTCTTTAAAGAATAAAAGTCTATTTGTTAAAAAATAAGAGAATGCTGAGAAGAGAGAGTGACTAGAAGGGGCTGGAGGGGGAAGAGAGTTTGAACAAGGGGATACATGGTAAAAAAACGAGAGTTTATTCAAGAACAAAAAATAACATAAAAAAGAAAAAAATTATTATATAATTCCCTAGACTTTAGCTGAATCAATAAATATTTGGACTTAAAAAAAAGTCTTATACACAGCAACTTAAACACTTTTTCTAGGGACATGTGCCCAGAAAGGGAGAGAGAAAAAAGAGAATATATAAAAGTACGAGAGTATAGGTTGAGAAACATGGAAAGGATAATTGGTATTCTGATAGTGTAAGATTAGCAATGTTTACATTTAGGATTAATAAATATTAATTTCAGGAAATGTTCACAGATAAATGAGTATTATGAAAATTTCTTTATGAACAGAGGCAGCTGCATATTTCTTCACAGAAAAGAAAAGTAAGAAAGCAAGAGAAAGACCTAAAGCAAATGAGGAGTTAGAGATCCAGTTGGGTACAACTGAATGGTGATGTTAAGAGGTTTGAACTCTAGGAGTACTGGCCCTTCTGTGCCCAGTGTGAGCTAGCTACCACACTGATAAAACAATGTACCAAACCACACAGGTCTATGATTTTCAAAACCAATAGTGGAATCCCAAAGATGAATCATCTTGATATTACCCTGTGGTTTTCATTTCTTATTTAGCATAGAACAAAATCTCTAGCAATTAGTATCAATTATACTGTTCTGATTTTTACGCTGAAGTACCTGGACTAATGCTTCAGTGATTATCACATAAATGATGTTAATTGTGGCAAATTCTGTGCTTCCGAACACACATGCATATTGAAGGATTATATTAATAAGAGGTAGGGCTGCAGTTACAGATTGATGGTGAAACATCTAGTACTAAAACCATTCCATGTTTCCATCATCAGCACTAACCTCCACACAAACAGTCTTAACAAGGTGCATTAGGTATGGTGAAATTGCTATTCACAGAAATTAAAGGTGACAGGTGTATCTAAGGATTCCTATAAATGCTCTCATGTTAGTCCCCCAGAGAACCAAATTATATATGATACTACAAAATACACTATTAATTCACACTGAAATTAGAAAAATATTGTAAATTATTAGACACCCCGGTTGCTAGGGCCTCATCCTAATTATGCCATCTGGGTACCTAAAGGAAAACACAGATAATGAATGTCAAATGATTACTAGAGTCATAAATATTAGGAGTAGCTTTCACACTCATCAAGAGTTTATTCACATTAAAGATGCAGAATTTATTTAGGATGGAATCATCAGAGGAAGGTGTAACAAAGTGCATACTCCACACACACAAAGAAATACTATTAATCCCTCAAAGAGGAAAAGGAAAATCTGAAACTCACAGTATACACACTACACTAAGGGAAATGAATTGAGCAGAAGACAAATATCATATGAACTCCTATTTACCAAGAATGCTAATTACTAGATGGGAGAAAGGCAAAGAGAAGGAAAGATATGTTTTAAGCATGTCACAGTCAGCATAGTGAATACAGTTAATGACCTTTCACAAATTTCAGAATGGGTGAAAATTTTAAATGTCTCAGCACAAAACAATCACAAAGTGACAGCCATTTTAATCATCTCGATTAAATTAGGTCTACATTATCCAGTGATGCCAATTCATCACTTCATTAACATGTTGTCATTGAAACAATTAAAAAATACAATGAACAATGAGAAGAAATTGTGATCTAAAATAGAAGCATTTTCTGTTAACTTTGACATGAAAAAAATGTTTAAATAAAATAAGACGCTGCTTTAGGAGAAGGTAGTAAATGTTATGTTATGGTAATGGAGGTAAGGTGAGACAAGCAGGAAGAACTCAGGTGTGGTGGCTGTCTCATACAACCTCATCCCTTGTGAATCTGGAGCAGAAGAATTGGCATGAGTATAAGAACCGGCATTCTTGGCTACAGATTGAAATTTTTTTCAATAAGTAAATAAATTGGAGAAAAAATATCAAGTAAACAATTATTGCTTCTGAAAGAATCAGAAAAATTAGAATAACTCCAAAATAAATGAGTATAAAGAAAACTCAGGAAAGTATCCAACAGATGGATGAGACAGGGAAGTGACTTTTTGCAAATAGAAAAAACTTTAACTAGAATAGAATAGAAATGAAAGAAAGAAAAATCTGCAGGAAGGGCTGAGAAGCTCCGTGGTGATAAACAAGCCCCTCAAAGCAAATGACAGAAATGTCTCCTCAACTCCACACTTTTAAAGTTGGCTAACACTAAATTCTCCAATTATTCAGGAAATGGGAGAGGAAATAATTCTCCCCATTATACATTCTGGAACCAGCATGTCCTTGATACCCAAACCAAAGATACAACCAAAAGAACAACTACTGGCAAATCCAACAGCACATTGAAAACATATACAGCCATCAGCTCAGTTCAGTCCACAAAGTTGTTTCAACATTCACATATCACTAAATGTGACATAGCTCAACAAAAGAATGCATTTGAAAACAGATGGTCTCTCTACAGAGGGAGACAATGTGTATGATAAAACCCAGTTGCTCCTCATAATAAAGACACTGGTTGTTCTGGGTATGAAAGGAACACACTTTGGCTATAAAAGCTGTATGTGAGAAGACAACATTGCTGACAATGAAAATCCCAACATTGCTGGCAAGATGGGAAAGGAAGCAAAGATGTGGACTTTCCCTTATGCATAATGCTGGAAATCCCACACAGGACTGCCAAGAATGAGAAAGGAATAATGTTCAATTAGAAGAAAGGAAGTCAAACCCTGACATTTTCCATATGGAATGATCATGACTGTGGAAAATCCCAAGGATTCCACAGAGATCTTAAACTCAGAAAACTTGCAAGAAACAACATTAATTTATAGACATCAGATGCATGGCTGCATATGAGTTATCCAAAATGAAATCTAATAAGGAAACTTAATAGCATTAAACTATCTGAAAAAATTATCAGTAAAGAAATTCAATAGATAAGAACTGCATTATCCATATATTAGTAACACATAAATTTAACTGACGATCTCAACAATGAAAATAATGAAAGACTGAAGACAGGGTTGACTAGTACCCACAAGAAAATAATATTTTTCAGTCTATCAAGAAAAATAATTTATTAAATTTGCATAACAATACAATAATTACAAAAATATCATTCATTAATCACAGAAATATGAAAAATATCTGAGAAAGTCAGTATACAAACATAAGATAATCTTAAAATATCATAAATAGTACATACAATCTTGAGCAACATCAGCAACTATTCTATGACCTACCTTCAAAATACACTACAAACCTATCATAATGAATACATCAATGTATTGGGATAAAAGCAAACACATAGAGCAACAGAACTGAAAAAGAATATAAAAGTAAACTCTTGTTTCCACAACCAAATGATGATTAAATGAGTCAATAACAGCATTGCAGAGAAAAGGCTATTTTTTTCAATAAATGGTGCAAGAATATCATATCTGCCCTAAAATATTCAGAAAAACAATACAAACAAACAAATGGTATGGAATCTTTCTCATTGTATCTCCACAGTGAACAATAAGTCTCCTGTTTGAAGAAATGAACTCAAAAACTGAAGGTATATGAAACTGTACAAGGAGCTAATATTTAAGACTATGCAATAAGCCTGAACAGGAAAAAGTATACATATAATCTAATAACTTGCTTCATACTTGGGAAATACATCCAAGCAGGTGATTTCAAAGTAAAACATTCAAATGGTAACAGACATGCAAAACCATCAGTATTATTAGTCACTGAGAAAAATTACAGTCACAACCACAAACACCTCACACCAGTAAAAATGGCTTTAGTAACAAGAACTAAAATACAAGTTCTGCAAAGACAGAACTATTGCATACTACTAGTGAAAAAAACATGACAGACTTCAAAGTATCATGTATTGTAGTGATCCCACCACTTGGAGAAAATACAAAAAAAAAAAAAATCAAATCAGTTTATCAAAGAGGTATCTCATTCTGTGCAGTGCAAGTCAAAATAGCAAAGAAAACAATCAAAGCTACAATCAACTGACTGATGGGTGAAGATAATGGTGTGTTTGTGTGTGTGTGTGTGTGTGTGTGAGAGAGAGAGAGAGAGAGAGAGAGAGAGAGAGAGAATGAAATAGTCTTCATCTATGAGAAAGAATGAATATTTACTCTATGCAGTATTGTGAAAGGAGGTGAAGATGATTTTTGTCAAGGAAAATACAAAAGGCTCAGGAAGAGGGCTACTGTATGGCACCCTCAACCGTAGAATAAAATGGTAATGTTTAAGCAGACAGAGGAAGAAATGAGTAAAGGCCAACCCTATAGAGATAGGTAATAAACTGTAAGTGAAGAATAACATTTGTACTCCAAATTATCCATTATTTATTTTTATTTTAAAAAGCAAATAACATGGGGATAGACAGATGAATCAGCAGTTAAGATCAGGTCTTGATATTGTCAGGGATCAGAGTTCAGTTCCCAGTGCCGATATTGCTTCCAATATCTACAGATCTATAGGAACTGATGCCCTCTTCTGTCCTCCAAGGCAATGGGAGATGCAACACATAGGTCTATTCAACCTAGGTAGGGAGCCCATCACAGACCAAAGTATGGATACTATCAAAGTCTAATTTAGTGGGCCAGTGAATTTAATTTGAGTGGCTTAGGGAATATGTAGGGGTGAGGAGTTACTGACAAGAGCAGAAACCACTCAACGACAGTTGTGTCACCAAAGCCGACTCCAGCACAGATGATGGCTCAACTATCAGGCTCAAAACCTAAAACATACTGTACAACCTGCAGGTAGCTCAACAGGTTGTTGTTCTGTCCAAGTGACTCAGTTGATCTAAACCTCTTCCAGGCAGCTGGCCTAGTATTAGAAACTGTTTTTCTTTTTTTTTTTTTTTTTTTTTTTCAACTTGTTTTCTTGGAGAATGACT
>PVIH01001566.1:0-149655 GCA_004025045.1 Sigmodon hispidus | reverse complement strand
CTACACATATATTTACTTTGTGTTCAGCTTTCCCTCTGAATTTTTTTTTCCATCCCTGTATATCCATATTCAAGGTCCCTTCCCCCTCCCGCCACATCAGGTCATTTTTTCTTCTCCACAACTCCCCATCCCCTCCCTGGACAGGGAGCAGACAGTCCTCTGGTCCCACTGACCCAATAATGTTTGGATCAGTCTCCACTTCTGGCAAATCCAGTTTTGTCACCCCTCCCCCAAGAGTGAGTCAGGTGTTCCTATATTTGGAGGGGGTCCGAAGGGTCAGTCCAGGGTGTTTCTGATCCCAAGCTGTTCAGTGGTTGTGGTTTGTCACTTGGGCATGCTTGGCTTTTTCTCTTGTTTGTTTGTTTGTTTAGAGACCACTAATGAGTGAGTACATCCCCTGCTTATCTTTCTGAGTTTATGATACGTCACTCAGGAGGATATTCTCCAAATCCATCCATTTGCCTGCAAATTTTAGGATATCATTTTTTCTTACTGCTGAGTAGTATTCCATTGTGTAGATGTATCACAGTTTGTTAATCCATTCTTCAGTTGAGGGACATCTAGGTTGTTTCCAGGTTTTTTTTTTTTTTATTACAAATAATGCTGCTATGAACATAGTTGAGCTAATACCTTTGGAGTGTGAATGTGTCTCTTTAGGGTATACACCCAGAAGTGGTATTGCTGGGTCCTTGGGGAGATTGATTCTCAATTTTCTGAGAAACCGCCATATTGCATTCCAAAGTGGCTGAACAAGTTTACACTCCCACCAACAATGGAGGAATGTTCCCCTTGCTCCACATCCTCTCCAACATAGGCTGTCATCTGTGCTTTTATCTTAGCCAGTCTAACAGGTGTTAGGTGGTATCTCAAAGATGTTTTGATTTGCATTTCTCTGATGGCTAAAGATGAAGAGCACTTTTTCAGGTGTGTTTCAGTCATTCGTAGTTCCTCTGCTGAGAATTCCCTTTTTAGATCTGTACCCCATTTTTTAATTGGGTTATTCAAGGTTTTGGGCTCTAGATTCTTGAGCTGTTTATATATCTTAGAGATCAGTCCTCTATCATTTGTAGGGTTGGTGAAAATCTTTTCCCATTCTGTAGGCTGTCGTTTTGTCCTATTGACAGTGTCCTTGGCTTTGCAGAAGCTTCCTAGCTTCAGGAGATCCCACTTATTGATTGTTGGTCTTAGTGTCTGTGCCACTGGTGTTATATTTAAGAAGTAGTCGCCTATTCCAATTTTTAGAAATGTATTTCCCACTTTCTTTTCTATCAAGTTCAAAGTGGCTGGGCTTGCCATGAAGATCAGATTAATTACCTAGACAGGCCTATAACCCTTAAGGAAATTGAAGCTGTCATTAATAACCTCCCCAAAAATAAAACCCCTGGCCCAGATGGTTTTAGTGCCGAATTCTACCAGACATTCAAAGAAGAATTACTATCGTTACTCCTCAAACTATTTCACACAGTAGAAACTGAAGGAATATTGCCAAATTCCTTTTATCAGGCCATAATCACCCTAATACCCAAGCCACTCAAAGACACAACAAAGAAGGAGAATTACAGACCAATTTCCCTCATGAATATTGATGTGAAAATTCTCAACAAAATTTTGACAAACCGTATACAACAATGTATAAAAGATATCATCCACCAAGACCAAATAGGCTTCATCCCAGAAATGCAGGGCTGGTTTAACATACGAAAAACTGTAAATGTTATCAATCATATAAACAAACTAAAGGAACAAAACCACATGATCATATCCTTAGATGCAGAAAAAGCCTTTGACAAAATCCAACACTCCTTTATGACTAAAGCCCTGGAGAGATCAGGAATACAGGGAGAATACCTAAATATAATAAAGGTGATTTACAAGAAGCCAACAGCCAGTATAAAACTTAATGGAGAAAAACTCAAAGCAATCCCACTAAAGTCAGGAACTAGACAAAGATGTCCTCTCTCCCCTTATCTATTCAATATAGTTCTCGAAGTTTTAGCTAAAACAATAAGGGAATGAAAAGAGATTAAGGGGATACAAATTGGAAAAGAAGAAGTGAAGCTATCTCTATTTGCAGATGATATGATTGTATACATAAGTGACCCACAAAATTCTTCCAAGGAACTGCTACAGCTGATAAACACCTTCAGCAATGTAGCAGGATACAAGATTAACTCAAAGAAATCAGTAGCCCTCCTATACACTAAAGATAGAAGAGCTGAAAAAGAAATAAGGGAAACATTACCCTTCATAATAGCTGCAAATAGTATTAAATACCTTGGAGGAACTATAACCAAAGAAGTAACAGACCTATTTGACAAAAATTTTAAATCACTGAAGAAAGAAATTGAAGATGATATCAGAAAATGGAAAGCTCTCCCATGTTCCTGGATTGGCAGGATCAACATAGTAAAAATGGCAATTCTACCAAAGGCAATCTACAGATTCAATGCACTGCCCATCAAAATCCCAACACAATTTTTTTTGGACCTTGAAAGAACAATACTCAATTTCATTTGGAATAACAGGAAAGCCAGGATTGCCAAAACAATTTTACTCAACAAAAGAATCTCAGGAGGTATCACCATCCCTGACTTCAAGCTATCCTATAGAGCTACAGTAATAAAAACAGCCTGGTACTGGCATAAAAACAGACTTGTGGATCAATGGAATAGAATTGAGGATCCAGACATTAACCCAAAAACCTATGAACACCTGATCTTTGACAAAGAGGCCCAAATCATTCAATGGAAAAAAGATAGTATATTTAACAAATGGTGTTGGCATAGCTGGATGGAAGTGTGTAGAAAAATGCAAATAGATCTGAGCCTGTCACCCTGCACAAAACTCAAATCCAAGTGGATCAAAGACCTCAACTTTTTTTTGTTTTTCTGTTTTTTGTTTGTTTGTTTGTTGTTTTTTTTTTGTTGTTGTTGTTGTTTTTAATTTCAGGAGAGGGGAACCTAGGTGAATCTGGTCAGTTTCAGGGACTTCCTGGAGGTATTTTGAGCTGTTTACTTTCTACTTTCTGAGGCCTCCCTGAAGGATAGAATGTTTTAACCTTGAAGGATACTGCTACACTGCAAGTGTCCTCTCTTGAATATGCCCCCACAGAGACACAGGCATCTACACATAACTTAAAAGTAAGAAAAATGAATCTTTAAAGAAGATATCCAGCATTTAAATTAGATAAAATAATGATTCTACATTCTCTAGGAAGTTGATCTGAAGATTTAAATTGTGACACAGATGTATCCATTATTAAGTGAAAACCTACAGCCCTTTAAAATATATTAGTGTATTTTAGTTTCTCAGAAGTTCAGGCTAGCAATAGTATGTACATATGATGGCATCGAAACCCATTAGTATAGAACCATAAAAATGTTTTTTTTCCTTCTTGTTCTGTCTCAGTGTGTGATTGACAGCTGCTAATAAAGTTGCTGTAGAAGAAGCAGAGGTGAGTGCCATACTCACTCTGTGGCAGTGTAAAATCCACAGGTGTGTGAAGAGCACAAGCCACATAATTCCTGGTGTCACCCTTCATCTGGTGATGTAACAGAGGTAGATTTCAGCACTTTTCTACAGAGCTGAAGGTGAGAAGAGATAACGTAGAATCTATAAAGTACTCTTGGAGGGAATGTGCTCTTCAAAGTCATCAGGACAAAGTTCAGGATTGTCAGTGGGTATGTAAGCTTTGTACAGTATCTGAGCTTGAGTGCTTACATGATAGAGATGCCTATAGGTCATGACACATCACAGACCTCCCCACATGTGTGGTTTGGCTAGTGTTGTGTTTGTAAGAACACAGAGGATTATCATCAGTGTAGCTGATGGAGCTGCTGTCAGGCTCGTAGTTTGAAACCAGGATTCTGCTATCAAAATGACATGCATTTGTCAGGGGTAAAAGTGAAGAGCAGGCATGTATAGGTGCTCCATAAAGCCACAGCTTTAAGGTCAGCACATTTTAAGCTGTAAAAATCTCCATATTGAGAAAACTTGGTGCTTTAGCCATGTAAGATCATAAAATCGCATAAATAAAGTCTCATTTCATCTCTGAGATCTTTCTATTCTGCTTGGCTGTCATGGTATTTTATTAAGTCCTTTGTAAATGACCTTGTATGTGGCCCATAGAAACAGCTTCCCTGGCCTCTTTCAAAATCAAGATGGAGTCAGGTAGTCTTTTCCGTAACAGTACTGACTTCAGCGGTCCTCTCTGTCCCAGGTTCACAGCTTATGATGAACGGTGACCATTGTGCAAATCTCAGGCACCCTACTCTGAAAATAAAGAACAAGGACCATTGCCAATGTTTCAGTTCTACCAGCAGGTGATTTGCCAGCAAGAGACCACAGCTCTCACAAGGGAGCAATATTTTTTCCGAGCATCAACAGCCATCAGTTGGTTATTTTTTGTTTTGTTTTGTTTTTCTACATAAATAGTATTTAGAGTTCATGACTCTTGTTTTTTAAAAAATATACAAATGAATTCTGATACTGAATTTTAAGGAAATGTAGCCTTGTCAGGCTGTTCATAGGAGAGGACGAAGGATCTTGCTAAAGTTCTGTATTAATGCTTTTGACCTTTCTAGATTGACCATATTTCTCAGACTGGAAAATTCATCTGTAGAATAAAGTTTGAAATTCTTTTTTATGTATCTTGCTGCAACTGTCACAACTCAGGGCTAATGGACTGCAATAAAAAGGCTCATGAATGATAATATTTATTACATTTCTTTTGAATGAGCTTCAGAGTGCCTTGTGTCTTCTGTGGCTAGTTATTATCAGCTAACCACTCAATCCATCAATGAACCCTTTTGAGGTAGAATGCTGTGCTGTTCTCAAGTACATGAGCTCTAGTTTCTAAAGCTATCTTAAAGTTTTACCTTTAATCCTGGACTTCTTGGGATCAGGAAATATGCTGTTGGTCTATATAACAAAAACACTCAAACTTATCACCAAGAATGAAATTATTAATATTTAAGATGTTAGATGTTACCTATATTTTCTGATGACTATTCTTTACATTTTGTTCTTTGTTTTATAATCATTTAAATGTATAATGTTCCATTTGTCCTCTCAGAGAAAATCATGTTAGGGATAAATTTGGTCGATTGCTCATAGTTTGCCAGTCCTTGACATATAGAATTAAGACCCACTCAGCAGTGCAGGGATCATTCCTGGTCTGAAAACCTAGCTAATTACTCACAGCTAGTCAAATCCTGGATCTTAGAGGAGAACTGACGACCAACACTTTATTAAACCAGCATCATCCCTATCTACAGTCTAAATATTTGTCCTTACACCCACAGGTAAGTGTTGTCCTCACTGTTAGTATTTCACACATGAAAGAACTCACCAGCATGCTGCCAAGGGAACCATATTAGGATTATTAAGGAGAGGGAGGGGGAAGAAAGGAGAGAGAAAGAGTAAGGGGGCAGAATGGAAGAGAAAAGAGGGAGTCTCTTGTGTGGTTGGGGCTTTTAAAGGGAGACAGGCCTTAAAGATAAACATCAGAGGCTCTTCAGAGCCCCTGCAGATGGGGGTGTGGCCGAAGCAACTCAACACCTTACACACACCCTTCAAGAACACTTGTCCTTGCAATAGACAGAGACCATTATAGAAAACAACAACCAATCAAAATTAAGAGTTGTGGAGCCCATTCCAAATGGATTCATGTACAAAACATTTCCTGTACCTCATGCCCATGGTTTATTGGGGAAGAGAAGGCAACTATAAGACGTAGAGGCCCAGGATGATTTCTATGAGACTATGCTTTTTACTGATGTCAGAATTATTAACCCATCTACTTATCTGTCTCTATACTACATTTCCCCAAATCAATTCAACTTTAAGAAATTTATCTTTGAGTATCTCATAGCTAAAACAAGCAACCAGATTTAGTACACTATGTTTTCTAGAAGCAGAGCCATCTGGTCATGCAGGCAAACACCGTTTATCCTTATCTATATTTTGTATTTGGGTTACAAGACAGCAAATTGTCAGATACTTCTTTTTGTAGGAGTTTATGTTTTGATTGTAAGGTCAGCAATCCTTTTCTCTGAGAAGCTACCCCTATAAAGCCAGGAGCTATAGCAAGCTATATCTTCCTGTCTCATGCTTTCATATTCTCTGTAGGAGATGTTGCTCATCCATGAGCACAGACACTTCTTTGTTCATGAAGGGTCAAGTAAGGTCATGGGTAAGTCATTGTCAGGCCACCAGTTAGTTATTAAAAATATTATCTGATAGAAATTAACCTTCAGGAGCAAAAGCTCTAGAAATGATTCACTTCTCATGCCTGTCCCAGATTCCACTAGAAACAAACCCAGTGTGTTTTCTCTGTCATCATTAAGACTGATCTCTGGTGTATATTTCACTATACTAGTATTAATACTTTCTTTTGGAAAGGGATATTTTGTATGACAACCTAATTATCAATGGCATGTGTTTCCATTCAGCCTAGGTTACACACTACCAAAGAATGAATAGGGAATCTGTGCAAAGAGAGACTGTTAAATGCCTGGCCAGCTGGCCACATTTCTATAACTGTGTTACTTTAAAATATTTAAATTGGAATAATCAAAACATATTTTGAGATTTTTATAAAATTGTATACATATTGTTACAAAATGTTAACTTACATTGCTTATTGCTAACCATATAATAATACAAGTAAACCTAAAATAATCAATGCAATAACTACCAGACACTTTAAAAATGAAAATGACATTTCAAAAATTATTTACCTTTCTTGGCATTTAGTCTTTTGGTTTTCAAATAAATCCTTTGGGAATTTAACATAATGTGTTTTGATAATATATATCTACCTATCTTCAGATAACACTACCCACTTCCTTCCTCTAGATGACAAAACACAATTCACATTGTGTCTCCTCCCTTAAAAAATGGAATCCCATTTGTACTTTTAATGTACTCTGGAGCGTGTGACCACCCAGTGGAACACAGTTTGACTTAGCAAGAACTGCATTTAAACAAAACTAATGCTAGCTCTCCCAGCAGCTAACACTCTTACTACCTACCTCCCCTCTCCATGATGCACCTTGTTTGGGTTGAGCCTACATTGCTTCTTGTACATGCTGATACATTTTTTAAGTTTAGCAAGTTTTTTAAGCAGCTATCACACCATGACCACAGGCACTATTGCGCTGTAGTGTTTTTAAACTCTTTCTATCTACTCTTTAGAAATGACCCTAGAGGAACACCTGACTCAGTCTTGAGGTTGGGGGGAGAAAACTGGATTTGCCAGGAGTGGAGGCTGAACTAAGCACAGTGGGACTTTGGGACTGCCTGCCCATGGGGGAGATGGGGAGATGTGGGGAAGAGAGAATGACCTGATGTGGTGGGAGGGGGAAGGGACCTTGAATAAGGATATACAAGGATAGAAAATGTGACTTCTTTATTCATGACAATAAAAAAAAAAGAAAAGAAATGTCCCCTGAGCCTTGGGAGGAAGAATGTGATACACATCTTCCATTTAAAGCTGAGCACTCCACAGTCTCTTATTCTCTGTAGCTGGCAAGTTGTGAGTCTCTGCATGAATAGCCATCTACGGAAAATATAAGTTTCTCTGATGAGTGTTGACAGAGGCATTGATCCATAGACTTAAGGATAAGGTATATGTATTTGGTTTAATATGATGACATTTATGAATATAAAATAAGCTAGTTTTCCTATAGGTCCTATGATCTGTCTGGCCATATACTTTTAGAACAATGATGGTGATAGGTATGAATTTCATCTAATTTAGTGGTCCTTAAATCTAATCAGAAAGTGGTCGGTTATTCAGATGACATTTTGGCTACAATTACACATTTGCATGTTTTGCCAATTCAGTTATTACTATAGCTCGAAGCGTCCACAGATGGGTAAGATTGGTGGCAAATTTTGATGATTACTTTTTCTCTCCAGAGTTTGCAAAGCACCTTTCAACAGTGTGAAAACTAGCCTGTAGGGATGAGGCTTGCAGTTCAATACCAGATTGGCTTCTCCATGTTCAATGACTCAAGTCAGTGGTGTTTTCAGCAATACGATCTGTTCTTAATTTCAAGTTCTAAAAGGCAGTCATTAGCATCACCAATAATCTGTAATGCTTGTGAGTCTGCAGGACCTCACTGGCCAACAACTCCAAAAGAGTTAATCCATTCCATGTGCTTGGATTTATCTGTTAGTCTGTGGTGTCTTTGTGGAGTTTGTCAATCTGTGTAGCCCTTTCTTTTTCATTATCCTTTTTAATTCTTTTCTATCTTTCTGCCCTTGAAAGCCCCTCCTCTGTGGCTCTTTAGTGATTCCCTTCCAAATGATACACAAATATCTGAAGATTCAAACCTAACATCCACCAATAAGAGAAAGAATGTCACATTTGCTTTCTGGGTCTGTGATAACTCATTCAGAATGATTGTTTCTAGCTCTATTCGTTGATCTGTGATTGTCATAATTTAACAAAGTATTCCATTGTGTGAATATAACTTATTTTTATTATCCATTTATCAGTTGACAGACAGACATTTATACTGGTGTTGTGAACTGAGCAGCAAAGAACATGGATGAGTAGGTATCTACTGTAGAATATGGAGTCCTTTGGGTATATGAACAATCACATGGTGATTTATTTCTAGCTTTTTGAGGAACCTCCGGACTATTCATATAGTGGGTCAACCCCATTTGTACTCTTACACTCCTAAAGAAAATGAATATGTGTTTCTCTTTCCTTATATTCATGTACAGTTATATAATCATTTGTTAATTTGGATCTAAGTCATTCTGACTGTGGTAAGGTGAGGTCTCACAGTTGTTTTAACTTATACTTCTTGGTAACTGAGGATGTTGGCCATTAAAAAAATATTACTCAGAAACTTGTATTTTTATTTTTTGGAGGATTTTCTCTTTAGTTTATTCCCTGCCCCATTGTCTTTTTCTTTTATTTGGGGAGAGAGAGAAAAGATTTATTTCAGATTTGATCTTATAGTCTGTTATAAAAAGAAGTCAGGGTAAGAACTCAAGGCAGGAGTCATGCTTCTTATTCACTTGATAAGCATGCTCTCTTTTTATATTTATTTGAAAGTTTTTTTCCATATCCACCACTGCTCCCCATTCCTTCCCTCCTCTTAGTCCCTCCCAGTCCTCCCTCAGCCTCCCCCACCCCATCCTCTATCTATTCCCCAAGGAAGGCAAGGAGTCCCAAGGTGGGTCAGTTCACTCTGGCATATCCAGTTGAGGTAAGTTCAAGTTTCTCATCCCAGTATTAAGGCTAGGTTAGGTGTTTCTCTGTAGGGAATGGGCTCTGAGGTGTCAGTTCATGCACCAGGAACATACCATTTTAACAGGGTATTGGGTTTTACAAAAAGAAAATGCTCCGAAGTATTAAATTCTTTCCCCATGACATCTCATCTACTATTGGTGTATATTAAAACAATACTCATAGCCTACCATGTAATGCATTGTAGAATTTTCCTTCCTCTTTCCTATTCAGGGTATTACTTCCTAGAGTCAGCTTCCAAGGTGGTGTGTGCCAGTTGTTCCCTGCTGGAAATGAGATTTCTAGCATCTCATTCGATGCAGTTGTGTTTCAGCCACTCAGTTTTCAAATGTCATTTGCTCACATCTGAGTACCATCATTTACATTATTATACAAAGCTGTAGTATTTCACTGTGATATCTCTTATTTATACTATGACATTGCACAGCCCAGGTTCCGTTTCAGATAGATGTGGCCATTTTTCAGACTTTTGTTTAGTTTAAAGTTTACGAAGAATATATCAAAATTTAGATCCCATAGATATGGCACTATTTTGATTATCTATACACATATGAAATACATAATGTTAAATGTAAATATACTCTTAACAAGACAGAACTACCTTTCTAGTTTTATTACTTTAGAAATAGAATATTCATATAAAGGCTGGAACTATCACAAAACTTGTAGTAAGTGTTGAAACTAACTAAATCCACTTGAGGCACATGAATTGCTTTACATTTGTACATTTAAAATGCATTTGGGGAAATAGATAAATTTTGAAGTATCTGAACGTTTATTCATTTAAACTCTGAGCTAGTTGTCTTACAATTCTGAGAAAAATATTTTTGCTGTTTCACTATTTCCTTGACCATCTGTTTTACCCTAATGTGTAACATATCATGAGATAGCCTAGAACCTAGAGGGTCTTTTAATTGTGAAAGTTCAAAATTAAAAAAAAAAAACAATTCTTACTCCAATGAGGATAATTATTTAATATATGAACAAAATTTTTACTTCTAATTAACTTACAGTTAAAATTCATTTTGTTTCTCACCTGGTACAAATTTAGAGACAAGTATGACTTTCAGTATGGACTATTAGGTGAGAATCAAAAGGCCATGTGATTCTGATAGACTTCCTAGGAAGTAGCTGCATTGAAAATGGGCTGATCAACCTGGAGGCAAAGTGACAGCTATGAGCAGATGTTCTGGGAGTATCAAACCTGACGGAAAGCTGTCCATGAAGTCACAGAGCAAATCCAGGATCAGTAGGGACACTGGGGAGAGTGTAAGTGAGTAAGACAAAAGTCAAGTAAGATAATGAATCCATCATTTCTTAAAAGACTTGACACAAAGCAGTTTAGATACCAGGGCTCAGAGGTAAACAGGGGTAAACATGGGAAGATTTTGTGAGGATTTAGCAGTTTGCTTAAGACCAAGCCTGGAAAGAATTCCACAAGTGCTGTCTTTTCCTTTGAAATGAATGTGGAGTACATTACATTTCACCAGTTTTCATTCATCAACTTACCGAATAACAAAAATTCCATCCATAATAATAAACAATAGAAATATGATAAGTTTTGAAAATTTTAATTTAGTAAATGTAGATTAGCTGTGTTCCCTTTTTTAAAGTTTGAAAATTCTAGCAAGAAGATAATTCATGTGGTATGGACCATTCAGTTATTATATGTAGCATTTTACTCCTGGGATACATTTTGTTCAATTTTATTTTATCTTCTTTTGACTAAATCCCAATATGTCTTAGAATTCTGATTAAATGCTCTTCTTTCAAGAATACCTTCTCCATTCTCCTAATGACTCTCGATAACTCTATTCTAAGAAAGGTTTTTGATGAAAGAGGGAGATAAAGGTGTATAGGAGAGACCAACTTCTTGTTAATTATAGTATTATTATCAGGGTCTGTTTTGTTTCCTATCAGGTAAATGGATTTGGCCGTCAGACAGCAGTGTACTGCAATCCACTGCAGGCAGTCGATTAACCATCTGCTCTTGAAAAAATTCTTTGAAAAGTCTGGCATCAGTATTCTAACCCATAAAGTAATGAGGAAAAGAATGCTGAAATCTACCATGCTTAATGTGATAAACGTAAGTGTGTGTGATCAATAAATATTCTTTCAATCAAATGCTCAATGTCCTATCTTCCCTAAGCTTAAATCACATTTCATTTCTTAGAAAGGGTAAAACTGAATTGAATTTCACTGTGATGTTTACTGTGCATCAAAAATAAAAGTGTAGTGATACTTGTACCGTGCTACAGTCAATGTTATACAGCCTATACGTTTTTGATTGAATTCCAAGTAATTATAATCTATTCGTCAGATTCTAGGTGAGGGATTTGAATTTGGGAACTGGTGCTTGTATGAGTATAAAGAGAGAAACTAAATTAGAAAAAGAATAGTGATCTGAATGGGAAAGACAATGCACCATTAGCAAAGTGACTCAATGTAATTGTAAGACATATTAAGGCAGGAGACAATAGAAATTCATGTCAGTTACTGTAGTATATATTAAACAATACATCTGATTAACTTTGTGTGTATAGATGTAAGGGCTGCTTATGATTATATGGTATATATTTGTGTCTAAACCAAAGTGCCATTTAGTTTAAAACACCCACTTAATTGCTTATTTTTTTATTTTACATACCAACTCTAGTTCCTTCTCCCTCCCCTTCTCCCAACCCATTATCTCCCCACATCTCACTCCCATCTACTCCTCAGAGGAGGTAAGGCCTCCCTTGAGAAGTTAATGAAATCTAGTATACCAAGTTGAGGCAGGACCAAGCACCTTCCTCTGCATCAAGGCTGAGGAACATATCCCACCATAGGAAATGAACTCCAAAAAGCCAATTCATGTACCTGGGTTAAGTAAGTTATGTTTCCACTGTCATGGGTCTCCCAAATACATCAAAACATACAACTGTCATGTTCAGAGGGCTTTTGGTCCCATGCAGCTTCCCTAGTCATCAAGCCAGAGTCTGTGAGCTCCCAGTATCTTGAGTCACTTGTCTCTGTGACTTCCAATGTCATGATCTTGACTCCCTTGCTCATATGATCCCCCTCCCCTTCTTCAGCTGAACTCCCGGAGCTCAGCCCAGTGCTTGGCTAGGGATCACTGCATCTGTTTCCATCAGTTATTGGATGTAGGGTTCATGATGGCAATTAAGGTAGTCACTAATCTGATTACAAGGAAAGGCCAGTTTAGAAATCCTCTCTGGGGTCTTTCTTGTGGATTACTGAGAATGTTCCATCTAGGAAAGGGATCTCCTGAGTAAACTGGGAGGTAGGGATAGAAGGAAGGAGATAGAAAATGAGAACATAAGGGATTAAATGTCCAAGTTAGGGGAAGGCCGGAGAGGGCAATGAAATGAATGAAAGAAACCTGGTGCTAAGAAAATCTCCTTTAATTTTTTTGAGATAGTGTTGGGGCCCGGAACTGCCTGGTTAGAGTAGGGTTGTTCTCTAGGGAACACCAAATATTTATGTGCCTCTAACTCTCCAACATGCCATTGTAAGTAATGCCACAGTTAACATTCATGTGAAGTACGGGAAATATTTTTGAGGAAGCCTTGTTTGTTCTTGTATTTATTGATACAAGGTCTAAGACCTAGCAATGACTGACCTGCAACTTGAACTTGTGTAGAACAGGCTAGCCTTGAAGTTGTGGTGGTCCTCCTACCTCTATCTACCAAGTACTAAAATTAGAAAACACATGAAGTTTGGATGAGCACATTTAAAGATTGAAGCCTTGTTTTTTGTTTTTTCTTTTTTTCTTAAACTTCAACAAATGTCAGATTGGATAGTGAATGAAAGATGATTTGGTTTCAAGATTAACAGCTATGAAAGACTAAGTTTATGCAAATTTTATTTACTTCCCCAAATCAATATTGGTGTGTTCTTGAAAATCAGCAAGTAGAGGATCAGTGGCAAACTTGTTCAGAAATGCTTGCTGATTTGAACATGAAATCTTGAACTCTAGCCCATACATTTTTCCATAGATAATTCTGTCAACAATCAAACTCTTGTGGGTTGCCACACATATGATGGCAATAACAGCCATGATGAGGCAGATAGCATATCTCTTGTATGTGCCTTATGCATTATGTCAGACCTGATTGCTGTGTTCTAGCCAAGACTCCTCTGCCCCTATCTGATGTTCTGTCACATTTGTGTTTGTTTATTTCTGAAGAGGTAGTCAGACCTGTCACCTAGAGCAATTAGTACATTGGCAGGGAAAGAATTTGGCTTCATAATTGGCTGCAGGTAGAATGGAAATCATGCCAAGTTCAAATCATTAACAGTGACAATGTACCCATGTATAGCTTTTTTTTCCTGATAATCCTTATTGGGGGGAGGTAAGTATGGGGAAGTAAATGGCAAGCTGAATAAGTTGTTCCTTTTCTAAAGAGAGAACTGAGCTTGGCGTTAGGGCTAGTGTCAAAATTTTGGAGATTATTATTAACATCATTGTTCTCTTCCTGCCTCTCTGACTGCCATGTTCACAAATTCCTCCAAAACTGTAGAGTAACCCAGGTTTCATAACACTGAAGAGTACAGATATCATCATGTGATTAAATTGTAGTTTTAGGCCTGGGAACGTGGCTCTGTGAATAAAGTACTTGTAAGGCAAATATGAGAACCTGAGTTTGCACTCCTGGTACCACATTGAAAAGCTGTACGTTGTGGTATCCTCCTGCAGTCACAGTGCTGTGACGAAGAGAAAGACATGAGAGAATAGCTGGCCAGCCAGCCTAACTTAATTGATGAGCCTAAGCTTCACCAAGCAACCCTGTCTCTAAAGATAGGTGAGCAGTAACAAGTAAAATCCCACATTGAACTATGGCTTGCTCACATATATGTACATGCACCACACACATATACCACATACACACATACATGCAGCTATGCACACATACACCACACAGAAACATATAAGACATAGATTATTTAATTCATTATTCATTGACTCAGAAAAGACTACAATTAATTGAACAGTGACTGAAAATAATTTTAAAGCAGACTTAATATTTTAATTATGAATGTAATACAGGCTAATTATGACCAGAAAGCCTTTAATTTATTGACCTTATCATCTGTCATGGTGAGGTGAAAGTTCTGCCTGAGATGAAGGTTTCTAGCAAAAACAGCAGTCAAGTCACTAAAAATGAGATATTCTTTGGAGCTACATTTAATATGCAGCAAAATTAAACAATTAGTATGAACATAAAAGAGCAAAAAAAATTATAAGTAGTGGAATAGGGAAAAATGTTAGTGATTATGAGCACACATTAATTTTCCAGAAGACCAAGGTATAATATCCGTCACCCACAGGGTGGCTCACAATTGTCTGTAACTCTAATTAATGGGGAATCTGATGCTTACTTCTGACACCAGGCTTGTTTTGTACTCAGACATACACAAATTGGTTTGTACTCAGACATACACAAAGACAAAATACTTATACGCAGAGTTAAATAAATCTTTAAAGAAAGGGGAATATTCTGTAGAAAATATGTCATATGCCTGATTGCTTTGTAAATCTTTTAAAATGACTTTTATTCACATTTAAATAAACTTCCAAAAGTTAAGAGCACTCTAGTGTTTTGAGATGTTCACCTCATATATGGGGACTAGAGATGTATAAAATCTATTATTTAGGGCTTTACATATCTCAAGCTAATAAATCTTACACAGAAAAATTCCCAGTTATATTTGACTCCCCAATAATTATATATTAGAGACATCCCTCTATCCCGTCACGTTTCTTAGCTGTCTCTTAGTCTCATTTTTCTCACTGGGTAAACCAATTTTTCTTTCCATTCTTACCCCACTTTGCTATATTCCTTGAATATAAGCTTCAGGATAGTATTTGCAGTGACACCCTCAACTAGCCATGGAACTATGCAACTCTGAAAAATCCACAAATTGTGTTGGTATGAGAAATAGTAAGTGTTTCTTAAGGTCTTGCCTGCTCACTGGCTTGTTTAGTTGGTTGGTTGGTTTTGGTATCTGTTTTTCAAGACAGGATTTCTCAGGGTTGCCCTGGCTATCCTAGAATTCACTTTGTAGACTAGGCTGGCCTTGAACTCACAGAGAGCAGCCTGCCTCTGCCTTCTGCATGCTGGGATTAAAGGCATGCACCACCACCAACTGAATTTGTTCACTTACATGCAGAATTTTGGCCATTTCTTCACAACAGTGGTCTGATGACGGAAATAAGAAATATTCCCCATAGGCTCATGGGTTGGGTGCCCTAGAAAGAGTCATTGGTTAGGGAGGTTATAGCACTTTTAGGATATGGAGTCTTGCTGGAGGAAATATGTCATGGGGCACAATATCTCAGTTCCCAGTTCATGCTGGAATGCCTGCCTGGCCTGGCCATTATGGATATCCAGCCATCTGAAATAGTAAGTTGAAACCATCACTTTTTCTGATGAGCTGCTTCAGGTGAGGGTATTTTCTCACAGTAACAGAAAAGTAACTAAGAAGTGTTGGCTGTCAGTATCAGTAGCTAGATGATGGAAGGATAGACTTCTGACTACGTAGAAATATCACTCTTCCTTCCTTGGTCGGGGAAAAAGCTCCCGAGTTTTCGTGGTCTCTCACCCCGTTGGCCTGAATCACTTGTGCTTTGTGGAAAGTGCTTAGACCACCAGAGGACATTCCATTTTCTCCCCCACAGACATGGTGATGGTCAGGAGGAGGAAGCAATCACTCACTGCCTTTGTCTCCTTCCATCTTCCCATAGGAAAGTAATCATTTATACTCAGAAAATCAACAGAGTACTTTAGAAAGTAACTATAAACACTGAAAAAGTAAAATAAAAGTAATTTCCTTTTCTTAAACAAACAAAACAAAACATCAAGTGCAAACACCAAAAAAAACTTTGACTCTAAGGAATCTGAAGTATCATCTATGTCATAGAAATGCTGAAATTAAGGCCAGGCCAAAACTAAGGTCAAAACTAAGGAAGCTAATGGATAGTTTCCAGTTCCCAGACAAAACCTTCACCTTGAATTATGTTTCTCTTAAGATAAAAAGAACTTCAAGCCAGTAAAAGGAATTAAGCACCCAGTGTCATCCTGTCAGATACCTATAAATCACAATTAAGTTGCTTTGTAATTATAAATGTATTCCTTGGCATTCAGCTCTAGCTTCTCTGTGTTAGAAGAAAACATTAATACCTCGGCCAGAGATCTGGCATTGTTACCTGCCTTACTGTCAAGCTTACATATTAATGTAAGATGGACCTTTATTTGTCTCAAATCCCAGTCTCTTAAAGAGAGATACCAGTTATTTTTTTTGCCAGTTTTTCTTCTGGTGGAACATAGCTCTCTGCCTTTCAAGGTCCTCCTGAAATTTATGTAGACAAACAAAGTAAAAAAAAGGAAGGAATGTTTTATTTCAGTTTTTCAGAGAACCTTCTGCTAGTTCTGGTTAATATCTCCTGTGTCAAAATCTGATTCAGATGTAAGCTAGATTTCACCAACTTTTCCATCATATAAAAACAAGTATCTCATTGCCTGAGCCAGGCAGTCTGGGCTCTTCATGCTACTCTTCAGCCTTTTATATTATGATACTTGCTTGGGTTTTCCTTTTGTTTGATAATCTCAACTGATTTCCTTTGAGATTTCTAAGTGAATGGAGTGATAGAAGTTCACTGTTGTACATGCGGAGTATGTGTGTTTTCGAGGGTTGGGGGAGGATGAGCAGGTCATTAGTGCCTAAATGTGAGTGATTTAAAACCAAGGAAATGATCTGAAGATTATGTACCTCCATGAAAACACAGAAGTCCCTTCCTCCTTACCTCACAGTTTTACTTTCTGTGGAAAGAGCTGTATGGCCAGAAAATATTAAATGAGAAATTCCAGAAATAAACACTTCATGTTTTAACCCTCATGTCAGTCTGGGCAGAAGGATGAATGCATATGCTGTTGTATGTTCTAGCTGGGGTAAGGACTTCCTGTCTATGTGGAGGATCCTCACACCAAGCACTACTCTCCTCGAAGTCACTCTGCAGTCTTCTTGACTGTCAGATTGGGCTCCATTTCAGGGCTGTGGTCCATGAGTTCTTTTTCTGGTATCAATCTCTTGCTACCAGATCACTCCACTCACTATCTTACATCTTAGTGTGGATCCTGAACCATCTCATATATAGATGAGAGGTCTAATTTTGAAAGACAGAGTACCAATCCATGTGTCTCTTAGGCCAGCATATTATCATTTTAATTAGTCTAACTTGTTATATGTTGTATATTGATAAACCAAATTAATAATTTTCATTTAATCATGGGTGTGGGTGCAGAGGGAAATTCACAGTATATGTTGAGGTTGGTGCTTTTGAAGAACCCCTGGGGTCTGAAATGTAACCTTTACATATAGAAGAAGATTTGAGTTGTTGATTTACCAACAGGTCAGGTTAGAGAGAACTGTAATTCCCAAAGTTGATCAAGTAAATCCTTGAGTTTTTTCACATTCTCTACCTCCTCTCTCTCTCTCTCTCTCTCTCTCTCTCTGTCTCTCTTGTGCACACACACACACACACACACACACACACACACACACACACACACCATGCAGATTGAACTGTTTATCCTTCCTGCTTTCATCCCCTAGTTAAACCTGTCCAAACAATCTCACATTCAACTTCTAAGTAAAGTTGGCATTCCAAATAGAGGTGTTAAACATATTTGCATACTTCTAATTTGCATATACAAGTGATTATTTCTGCTTAGGGTTAATTTACATCTACCTAGTTTACTGTGACTGATCAGGACTGGCAGTCATGAGGTATTCTCACCAAGCTTCTTCTGGATCCCCCTGGCTTGTTCCTGTCAATCACTTTATGATAAAAGCCAACATGAACATCAGCTGTGCAGTTGGCTGTTCATGAGTTCATCTTGGCACCAGGACAGAGAATAGTAACATGAAAGAGTTCTTGGAGGTGAGGAAGTCTTGAGTTCCAGGTTTAGCACTGTTTTTATTCCAACAAACAAAAAGTTTAGAGTGGGACTAAGCATGTACTTCAGTTTGACTTTGTTCAACTGCCAAACCAACATAAGCCCTGTACCGATCTTCAATTCAGAGCTTTTTAGGAATTCCCCAATTCTATGCATTTTTTTTCTTTCAACTGGGATCAACTACACCCAGCTTATCACTTAATATAACTTCGTGAAAACCCCTCTGTTTTTTTTGCTTGGAAGAGTATTTTATGGCATTTCTTTCCTTTCAAATGTAATTTTGACGCAGAGAGGAAAATGTGCTTATGGTATATAAGATAGCTTTTCTGTGAGCTTTTTCTTTTAGTAGAATGCTGCCCCAGTACTACTGTGTACAGTTCATTTGCACAATAAAAGTTTGAGTTGTGTATAGTCCAAATCTCCACTCTGGACAGATAGAGAATGTTCTCCCAGAGGGTAGCAAACGTTACACCAGGGAAAGTTGAAAAGAAATGTGTCTAAATGAGCAATTCTACTTGAATTCATTTGAGTACATCTGGTGTCCAAGCTGCTTGAACCACTTCAAATGTGAAAAGTGTTTTGGCCACTGCACTGTGAGCTTATTGATTATGTTTCTATAAACACCACAAAAAATGTCTAGACTATAAACAATGGTCTATGAAACTAAACCCTGTGAACCTAAGAATGAGAAAATTGTGATCCAAGTATCTTTACTGAGAATCTGTTTTCAAGAATTCGAATAGGAGTTATGCTCTGGCAGGATTTATTCATTAGAATTTATATAATTAAGTGATATACAAATATTGACATTTTTCTGTGTTTGTATGTATATGCATGTGTGTTTGTGTCTCTGTATGTGTGTTTGTGTATGTACATGCATGTATGTGTATATGATTGTGCATGTATTTATATAACCTGCCTCTTTGTTCTCAGTATAAACCTTCCATAATGACAATTGCCCTCTGCTCAGGTTTATATCATATTCATGAAAAGGATTTCTTGTTAAGCATACTTGTATCAATGCCACTTTTGAAAATGGTTCCTTTATGTTAATTTGGTAAGATGGTTAAAGTTGGAGAACAGTAGTCTAGGAGTTTATGCTTATATTTAAGATAGTTTCTATATCTGTGTAACGTCTGATAGTGTTTTCTGATGGCATAGATTATTTTCACCAAAGTAAGTCTTTCTGTAATTTTAGATGCACGTGTTACTTCAGCATTTCAGTGAAGAGTCAGAAGAACTAGATAAAAATTCCTGCAGAGTGGGGAGGAGCAGGAGCAGGGGGGAGGGGGAGGAGAAGAAGAGGGGCAGAGGAGACAAAGAGAGAAAAAAGAAGGGAAGATGACCCTGTAGTTGAGGGTCAGTGGAGAATCAAGGACAGCTTTGTTAACACAGCTCAGACCAGGAGTTACAAAATACAGCACAAGGAAGCAATTGATGGAATTCTTAAACATTTGGACTCAGAGTAGATGCTCAGCTTCTTTGTAGGTGAGCGAAGACATTTACCTTAAAACAGTGGTGAAATAAATTGCTTCTCGCTGTAGGATTTTTCCTTGTTATTAATCACAGCTTCGCTCGCAGTCCTGGAGAAGCTCTGGCTTGCCTCTGCTCTACCTTGTCGCACTATTTCTGCTTTTATCACCGTTACTGCTTTACTCTCTCATATTCCCTTCGTTAAAAAACAGCCAGACCAGTTCTTTCCTAACTTTGTAGAGCTAATTCATCATCCTTGAAATAAAACTCAAATGTTTAACCTTTTCCCTGGCTGATGTGCAAACTATACGTCTAGAAATCTAATTTCAGTTTCCTCCTCAGAGCCCAACTCTCCACATGGCATCACCTCTTCTTGGCATATTTGGTGATCTGTGTTCTCAGGATGTTAGGAGTCCTCGTACTTGACATTGTCTCAAACAAAGACTCTGTTCATCATTCTCTCAAACTCTGCACCCCTTCCAGGTCTCTGCTTAAATCTCCAACATCTCTCTTGAGTTGAAGGAACACTTCTTACTCTATGTTCTTCCTCTGCTGTGTTTCTCTAGCTATCTCATCCACTATACAACGTGTCTTCTTTTTTCTACCACCGAACTATACAAATGTGCCATTCAAAATTCTCATTCTATGTATATTTCTGCATATACATATACATGTAACATATATGTATATACATATAACTGGCACATAAGAGTTTCTTAAAATAAATATTTGTAGGGGATGGATAAAGAACTCAGGGGTTAGATCACTTACTCCTCTTTTAGGGGACTTGAGTTTAATTTCCAGTGCCCAAGTCTGCAGCTCACAACAAACTGTAACTCAGAGAATCTTTGGCCCCTGTCTGGCCTCCACAGTCATGCCCATGAATGTGGGTGCATGCACATAGACACAGATGCATACACATAATTAAAAATAAAAAAAATCAAGGACTGGAGAGATAGTTCAACAGTTTAAGACTGACTACTGCTTTTCCATAGGACTGAAGTTCAGTTCCCAGCCTTCTTCTGATACTCTTCCACATACACAATTAAAAGAAAAATAAAAGCGAATCTTAAAAACAGATACTTGTATAATAGATGTATGAAATGAATTAATAAATTTATGAATAAATATATTTGTTGAGATGCTCCATTGAAATAAACTAATGATTAAATAGAAAATACAGTGCACATAGTTTCAATAATGACTAGATTTGATTTCTGGATAAAAGTTTTACACATCCTTCTGTATTTGCCATAGCATAGTTAAGTAAGCAAGTTTTAGAAACACAGTTAGCTTATAACTTAAAAGGCAAATTTTTCTCAACTAGAATATGTAATTATAAGTAAGGAGAAGTCTATGACAAGAGGTCAAATTGAAGGTCAAATGCAATAAAACCTACAAACATCAGCTGAATCCCAAAGAGAAGCTTCATGTATGGGAAGCTACCAGACTGACCATGCAAGATCTTCAGGCACTGTTCTCACAGCACCCACTGGAAGTTCAAGCATTTGTCTTCATCTACAAGGCCTGCACACAAAACCTACATAAAGAGCCTGACTTTGCTGCCTTTTTTTAGATCTGCTTTCCACCAATACCCTCTTTTATCTTTGTCTAACTTGCTGAGGGTCAAGTCATCAATATTCTTGATAGTCATTGCAGTTTACATTGCTTCTTTTTAATTCTCTGTGCAGATTACCCCCTCATTGCCTTTCTCTTTACTGTAGACTGTTATCTAAGTACTTTGTAATATGTGTGCTTGAAATACATGGGCAGTCATTTGGCCAAGCCAAGGCCAAGCCAAATACCTGTATCATGATGTAAATATCCTAAAGCCATTCAAAAATAACTGCCCCCATGTAAACTAAATGACATTTTACCCAAGGCCTCAGACCAAATGGTAGTTATCACAAAAGGTATAACATTATAAAATATCCAAGAGGAATGGTAAGGTATCTCAATGTTCTGCCCAATTTTGATTATACATGTATGTAATAATATATTAAATTTGTGTATGTAAGACTTTATATATACATATATGTATATATATGCATGGTTTTCTATGTGTGTATACATATATATATAATAACTTTTCTTTCTATAACTTTTTCCTTACAGATAACATCTAATCACAGATTGAAAATAATTAAAAATGAATTTGTTCTGACAATGTATAAACTTAAATTATTCCTCAAACACTGCATTAAAACAACTATGTAAATAGTGTTTACTTTGCATTAAATATAAATAATTTAGATACGATTAATATGCATAAGGATACACATAGGTTATATGCAAATGCATTTTATAAGCAATGTGAGCAGCCAGAGTCTTTTGTAAGGTGGAGATACAGAGTAGAATGGAAAGTTCTTGAACCACCTCTGCATGGCTATCAACCAGCAAATAGCTGTATATGATCTTTAAAAGGAGCTTATGTGGCAGATGAATAATTGGCTGATATGAAATTGTCCTTCATCACCTTTATTATGTGTTATAACTCCCAAATTCACACCATCCATATTGAAAGTCTGTTTTCACACAGAGTTTGAGCAACTTGTTTAAAGAACTTGGAGACAGTAGTTGTGATAAATATCTGTTGTCTTTACCAGCTAAATGAAAATGGCTATTAGCTGTACAATAATTTTTAAAGTTTCAATAAACCCAGCAGGCACTGTAATAAGACACCATTACTTTTTGCCAGGTCTTCTGTGTTGAAAATCAGGACTCTGCTCCCAGTGGAGAGAAAAGAAAGGAGAGGCAGTTGATTTAAAGACAATGTACTGCAAATTGCTTCTGCCCTCGCTAGACAGGCAAGTCTATCTTGCAGACTTCAGGAAAAATAATTAAAACTTTTTAAAAGTACAATATTTCAAATTCAGCAGAATGAAGCTACTTTTAAGTCCAAGACTCAGCAGTTAATGAAGTGCTTTTTCAATGGGCCATCTTCTAATAACTGCCTCAAATGCTGCGCAGTTCAGTTGAGAATCACTGGATGTTACCATCTGGTTTTTTTGGTTTTTTTTTGGTTTTTTTGTTTTGACAGTTGATGAAAAATGAAGTGTTTACTCCAGTGTTCCTTGAGCAAACATTTGGAAATGGTTACAAACATTTGTATTCAGGGCAGAGGACTCAGGAGAGAATGTACCACTTTTTGACTGAGTAGTGTTTCCTTTAGAGAGCTCCTGGAGCATATTAATGGTATTTTGTTGGTGAGACCACTCTCTCACCAAGAGGCTTCTGTCATCCAGAGGTAATCATGTTCTTTGGCCATTTGTTAGCTCAGTCTCTGGCTCCCATTCCTGTCTACCTTTTTTCAGATCTCTCTCTCTCTCTCTCTCTCTCTCTCTCTCTCTCCCACCCCCCCACACACACACATAGGAGAGCAGAAGGTATAGGGATGGTGTGAGAGAAGGCGTGGGGTGGGAGGGAATTACTAAGGGAGGGAGGGGAAGGGAGGGGGAATGGGAAGAAAGATTCCTAGGTCTTCTTAGAGTGTATTTGACAGGAAAATAAAATACCTATTCTCACAAAAAATAACTCCTAGTGATTTCTTGTGTTTTCATAGAATGCTTGGTTCAAAAGCTTCAAGTTGCACCCAGATCCAAGAAACAAATACACAGAGACTTTAAAAAGAGAATAATGATCAGTTTTACCTGTATTCCATGGTATACCTCATTCCAGATTTATGACCAAGCAAATGAGGATATTTAATGCCTCACCCATAAGTTTAGTGGGGAACATTTTTAAAAGATACATCCTGGCATTAATAAAACCTTACAGTTTCTTAGTGGTACACTAAAAAACCCTGATTCATTGTTTACTTAAAAATTTTACCTTAAATAGCAATTTGAAATCTAATTTATATTTGCCTTATGTTATATATATATTAGAAATTCATTATGATTTCATATCTACAGATTCTTTTGGTTGGTTGCTCTAATCTTATTTCAAATTTTGCTGTTACCATTTTATATTATGCTGATATATTTACTATTTGGCATGTAGGTTGGATATAGTTAGCTTTAATGTAACTGACTGTATTTTTAGTCACACTATCTTGACGACCACAATAATTTCCAGAAACAAACAAGGGCTGACTGAAAGCTTCCAAGTATCAGGTCTGCAGATTAATTCACTCATTCAGTTATCAAATAGATATCAAGTCTCTAATAAGAAAAACAGTATTGTATCTAGGTTCTGTGGGTACGGATGTTAAACAATGAAGTCATTAGAAAGAATCTTCAACTTTATCTAAAACATATCAGGCAGAGTTCCTTAGAGAGGATCACTCAGCCTCTATATCAAATCCTTTATTTGAATGCTATAAGGACTCACAAAAAAGTCTTCAAATGCTATGAAGATAAACATTTGTATCTCACAAGTCATTATATATCAGATAAGACAAGAAAAGGGTCAGAGTTAGGGAACTTGTGATTATATACAGAATGTATTACATAGTAAACAGAAACTGAGTGAGCATGAATATTTCAAAGTAGTTCTTAATGTGTTTAATGTAATATGGAGGTCAATAGTAACATTATTTAAATCTAATAGGTAGACAATAACTTTGTAAACTTCTTAAGAAACATAGTACATCTACTCCTGGCAGCACAAATTCACTTCAGAAGAAGACAGATATCAAAAAACTTCAGATGGGATTTACTTTCAATGTGGCAAGTCTAGCATTTGGGCAAGAAACTGCTCTTGCCTGGACTGCTTACAGTATGTTGTATAAATTAGACATGCAGGACCCATAGGAAAGTGATCACTCAACTTTGACAATACAAGGCATGATGGTCCTTCAGGTTCCTGCTTTACAGAAGAAACTGCCAAATATTCTGCAGGACACAGAAGAAAACAACTAATGCACTTAGCCAATATAGGCAGGACAGTCCTTCAAATTTCCTACTTCACTGAAAAGTTTGTCAGATATTCTGGGCCTGTATGTGGGCTAAAGATAGATGCCCCGATGTTACAGAGGAACTTTGAGTGACTGTCAAGGCAGCTAGATGACTTTGTTATGTCTAAAGTTTTGGAAGTTGCTAATAATGTATTTCCTGTTTACTCAAGATTATATTCTTTTCAGGTCTTGGATGTAGTTAACAACTAGGGAATTATAATTATAATTTTATTTAGTTATGATAAACGGTAAATTAAGTAAGAAATTTTAGATTCACAAAGGTAAGATACATGATACAATATTTTCTTTAATTTTGCCAAATACAAGCAGACATTGTAACTGTAATTCTTGCTTGATAACTGCTTTGTTAATATACAATTTTACTATGTTAAAATGAAAACCTACCTTTGTGGTTAGACAGAAAAGGAAAAATGCTGTAGGATGGTCTTTCTGTATGCAGTGAATATGTGTTACTCTCACTGGTTGATAAATAAAGCTGGTTTGGGACAATAAAAAAGAAATATAACACCCCATTCAGAGGTGAGCACATTCCAGTATCTAGAATACTCATCTGAAGAGTCCCTCCAGCCACACCTAAAAGAGGGGACTTTGCAATGCTGGGCCCTGCCTCCAGGGCAAACTGTGTCAGTTGAGAAGGACTGAAGCTTTTGAAATTCAGACCCTGTCCAGGGGTGAACAGATTCTGGCACCTGGACCACCCATCCAGATAGTCCCTCTCCAAGACCAGGGTCAATCCCTAGAGTCTGAACTCAGCACTCCCTAGCAGACAGGAGATAGGGTTTGGCTTTGAGGAGCTCCTGTAGCCACACCTAAAAGAGGCATGGCCAGGCCCCGCCTCCATGGTAAACTGCATCATCAGAGAAGGACTGAGGATTTGAATCTCAGAATCCTGTCCAGAGCAGAGTCAGAGACTGAGCAGATCCCTTGCTCAGAGGAGATCAGAGACACACAAGCCCTCTTGTCACAACTGATTAAGAGCTGCCTAATAGTGAATCACTGAAGCCATGGGCAGATGCCAATGCAAAAATACATATAACAATATAAAGAACAACAAGACAACACCAGAAGAAACTGGTGGTTCTACAACTATAAGACCTGAACAGAGCAATGAAGAGGAAACAGAAGGAAACAACACCAAAAACATCTTTATAAAGATTATTGAAGCCTTCAAAGAAGATATAAAAAATTCCCTTAAAGAAATAGAAGAAAATACAAACAAAAAATTGGAAGAGATGAACAAATCCTTGAAAGAAAACCAAGAAAAGGTAAACCAAAAAATGAAAGAAACATGCCAGGAACTAAAAACTGAAATAGAAGCAATAAAAAAGGCACAAAATGAGACAAAGGTGGAAATAGAAAATCTGAACAAAAAAAGAGCTAGAACTATAGACACAAGCATAACCAATAGAATCCAAGAGATGCAAGACAGAATCTCTGGAGTGGAACACTCCGTAGCAGAAATAGATACATCAGTCAAAGAAAATACTAAAATCAAAAAAGCCATAACACAAAATTTCAGGAAATCTGGGACACCATGAAAAGACCTAACCTGAGAATAATAGGAATAGAAGAAGGAGAAGAATACCAGATCAAAGGTACAGATAATGTATTCAATAAAATCATAGAAGAAAACTTTCCTAACTTAAAGAAGGAAATGCCTATAAAGATAAAAGAAGCTTACAGAACACCAAAAAGATTTGACTCCCTCCAAAAAGTCTGTTTGCCACATAATAATCAGGCCACAAAACTACAAAACATACAGAACAAAGAAAATATTTTAAGAGTTGCAAAAGAAACGAGCCAACTTACTTATAAAGGCAGACCCATCAGAATAACACCTGACTAGTCAATGGAAACAATGAAAGCTAGAAGGGCTTGGTCAGAAGTTATACAGTCACTAAAAGAGCATGGCTGCCAACCTAGACTACTATACCCAGCAAAATTATCAATCACTATAGATGGAGTAAACAAGATATTTCATGACAAAGTCAGACTGAAACAATACCTATCTACCAATCTGGCACTCCAGAAAGTATTGGAGGGAAAACTGCAACCTAAAGATCTCAGATCACCCATGAAACCACAAACATTCAATAATCCCATAGAAGAAAAGCCCAGAGAAAGGAAATACATACAAGTTACCACCAACAATAGCAGGAAATATCAATCAGTGGTCTCTAATATCCCTTAATATCAATGAACTCAATTCACCTATAAAAAGAAACACACCAACAAGATGGATACAAAAACAGAAGCCATCCTTCTGCTGCATGCTATATTGACTAGGTGATAATTGAACTAATTTTATTGAATTTTTTGACAATGTAATCATAGAACCAAACAAATTTTACCCCATATATCAATATAACCATCAACCATCATGTATTAACTAAAAATCATAGCAACTTGGAAAGTTATGTTTGGTCATAGAAATGCTTTCCATTCTGTTTCTTTAACTTTTTTTTTTTATTTTCATGTGTATAAATGTCAGAGTAAGGGTGTTGGCACACAAGAGTACAGTAGTCTACAATGGTCAGACAAGGGCATCAGATCAACATGAAGTGGAGTTACAGATAGCTGTGAACTACCAAACATGAATATGAAGAACAGAACTCAACTATGGAAGAGCAGTGCATGCTCCTAAGCTACTGAGTCATCTCTCTAGCCCCCAATTTATTTTATCTTTGTTTATGAGTGTGCCTATGTCAGTCTCAATGAGTTTGTATGTGTATGCTTGTGTCAGTATGTGTACAAGTATGTAGAAAGCTGAACAGGCCAGAAGAGGGAATCTGATCCCTAGGAGGTACACTTGCTGAGTGGTTGTATTCCACCTGACCCGAGTTCTAGAGCCCATACTCTTATCATCTCCAAGAGTCATATGGACTAAAGACCACTAAGCTATTTCTCCAGCTCTGATATAGTCTCTTCTTCACTATATAATTGCAATTTAACAATTACTGTGAGAGTGGTTTTACATACATGCATTCACATTTAAATCATGTGCTAGTACATTGGAATCCATAAACAAGTGACAATTCATATAAGAGAGTAAAGAGGACTGAAAAAAAATAAATCAAATGTCCTGGGGTTGATGGATGAAACCCTATGGAAATTTCCACTGAAATTCAGTCAGAAGATTTAAGACTTCCCTGAGAAACTTGAGGATAATAAAGAGATGTGTTTGTATGCTTTAGCAGCAAAATATGGAAGAGTTTGATCATATGCTAGACACATGGCAGATTTATAAACATTGAAAGTAAACTTCTTTGTTATAATCTTAGGGATGCAGAGAAGAAAATTGTATAGACCCTTAAGAGCTTTTTCAAAAATCTAAAACATGTCCTAAATCTTGCTTTCTATGAACACCAAACATTGGAAGTCTAATTATTATTTGTTTGTTTATTTTATGAGACAAAACCAAACTATGTTAGACTTATCTAATTTGAGCTGGAATAAGCTTCCACTGCACAAAATGAGAGAGGACCATACAACTTTGTGACACACTTGGAGTTCTCTGCATTATTTTTTAGTGACATGATAAATTGGTACTAGGGAACACAGTAGAAAAGTCATACATGCTTCATGATCAGAAAAGACTATATGGAGAGAAATGCTCCCTGCCAGTGATTGCCTGGACCTCTCTAAGCTTAGTTTAATTAATCATAAAAGGCAGCCACTGCACAGGTGGAGTGTGATCACAGGGGAGTTTGGAAGAGTCATGGCATGACCCTGCTATTATCAGCTTTTCCAGGCACTAAGCTGCTATGAGTCTGTTTTCCCAGGTGTGAGATGCTTTTACAAAAGGTTAGCCTGGATGGACTGCAAAATCAGTTCATTACCATGCAGTCCTAGGAAAACAGTCCTAAGATATACAAGGAGAGCAGAAGGAAGTGCCTCTGTGGGTTTGCACATCTCCTACCATGTTGACAAATACATTAAATATTATTCAACACTTCTTTTCCTATCCACTTTTGTTCTTTTGGTTGGGTTTGGTACTAGAGATCAACAACGCCCTCCACACACACACACACACACAGACAGGAGGGGTTTGGGGTGAATGGGATGTAAGGCAGATAAAGTCCCCAAAGTAGATGAGAAACCGAAGCTAATGTCTGTTTGTCTGAGCTAACATTTCTATTTGCCTGTAGGGTTCTTTCCCTTTCGAATCCATTGCCTTGGGCTGTCATACAGGATTGGACAGTAAAGGACAAAGAAAGGGAAACTGATTTCTTCAGGACACAGGACCTCCACCCTCAGCACCTGCTCCCTCCAGTTTTTGTTTTGGAGAGAGAACTAGGAAGTTGGCTATCTTAAAGCCTTAAGAAACACATTTATCCACCTAGAGACTAGTTTTCCTGACTGCATTCCTCCTGATCTCTCACTGCTCTCTTATCTTGGCTAGTGGATTATTTGAGAGCTTTCTTAATTGTGACTAAAGTAAATTAATCCTGGCTCTGGAAGTGTGGATCTCCCTAATCCCTCAGGAGGTACTTAGGCAAAGTGGAAGCTTAAAGACAGTAATTCAAAGAATATTAACCATGCCAAAAGAAAAGAAAAAGAATAAATAAATGTGAAAAACAGCAAAAACTGATGTGGAGATTTTTAGAGAGGGATATTCTTGTCAGATATATTCATATTTAACTGCTGCCTTTTCATGAAATTAGTTATTTAATTTAAAAAATAGCTAAGAAACATTGGAAAAGGTTGCAAAATATTTTTTAAAAGTTCTTTGGTCAATTATAAAATGGTTATTGTTTTCTTTGTTTACTTTCAACTGTTGAGAGTGAGGTGATAACACACATCATAGCCCAGGCTAAACTTACTGGTAGCCCATGATATTGTTATACTCTGGTCACAAGACCCTCCCCCGCCCCCAAAGAGACCACCAGAGACAGAAACGCTCTAATATCAAAGCAAGGTTGATTGGTTGCAGTACAAGCCTTGGCAGAGACATTGTCAAGCACACAGGCTGAAGGGGGTACCTGCCCCTTTGCAAGCTCAGTTTTTAAAGGCAAAACCCACAAAGTTACATCAGTTGGGGGACTCGGTAAGGGTACAATTCTGATTGGCTCATTTTTAGGAACTTTCCAGAATTCCTCTATTATCTTAGCCTTCAGTTTGTCCAGTTGTTTGTAAAACCTTTTGTATAGACTAGCTCCTGCAGTGGGACATTCTATGGTTAGTCAGTTGCTGCCAGATGGCCCTAGGCTATCTCCTGTGTTGGGATATTATGACCTTGTACTTTCAAGTCCCTGGAACCTGTATCAGCAGTTCTGAGAATTTAAAACTCAGGCCTGTTTCTAGCTGGTCTTAGGGACTTGCTTAAAATGGAGGTGCTTTGTTTTTTCAGATATCTGTAATTTTAGGTACTCTTCTGCCTCAGCCTTCCTTAGTAGAGTGACCTACTCATCAACTTGGAATCTTCTTTTTCTTTTGTTTCTTTTCTTTTCTTTCTATCTTTTATACATGGGTTGAGGAATTGTTCATAGTCAATTAGCTTAAGTTTAACAAGTAGAAGTAACATTTTCATTCTTACAAATGAAATGTATTTCACATCCCTTCATCTCTCAAAATTCAAGCATCAACAACAGTAACAAATGCCTTTTAGCCATCTGTGGTGGAAATGCCCTCTGTACGCTGTAAATAAAGGACTGTTTTAGCCTATGTAGAGCACCATAGAAGTGGGTGGAGAATCAGAGGACAGGCAGATAGGAAAAGGATCGAGTTAGGTCAGTCTCCATCCGACCCGAAGGAGGAACATGTAGAGGTACGGGGTTGAGCCACTGGCTGAGCCATGTGGTGGTAAGATTAGTAGAAATGGGTTGATTTAAGATGAAAGAGCTAGCTAGTAATGTGCTTAAGACATGGGCCAAGCAGTATAAAGTATATAAGCATGTGATTCATTTCTTTGGGGGACAAAAGCCGCCATGGACCAGGTTCCAAACCTCCGCCTCGGGTCAGGGTCAAAGCCTCTGGGCCCAAAAGGGCGTGGGGAAACACACTACAACAGCCATCAAATATTAAATTAATTTCATCTTATAATTTGATTTCTCTTTTATAATCCTAGTGAAAGTATTTTTATTTTTTGCCTTATAGTATTCCAGCATTTATTTTATTTTCTTTCATTTTTTTCCCAGAAATTTTAATCTGACTCTCCAAATTATTACTTTTAAATGTTCCTAATATTGTAGTCCTTTAATTCAGTTTCTCATATTGTGGTAACCTCCAACCCTAAAATTACTTTTGTTGCTGCTTCATAATTAAAAATTTGCTACCATTAAAAATAGTAATGTAAATATCTGTGTTATCTGATTCTCTAGGTAATCCATGTGAAAGCACTGTTAACCCTCAAAAAGGTCATTATCCACAGGTTTAGAGACCATATTTTCTTTATCTAAATATCTCCAGCAATTTTTTTTTTGTTTGCAATGCTTTGATAAATTCTCCTTAAGCTCCACAAATTCCTGAAGTTTATAGTAAAATGTTTCCCACTTCTTAGAGAATTCAACATTCTCAGTCTTGGATGTTTATATGTTATTTTGATAATTATTTTGGCAATTATTCATTAAAAATTTATTTTCTTTTATTTTAAATATATTTTAAATTTAAGCACAATTACATTATTCAAACTCCATTTCTTCTTCATGCCTCTTCCAGGTACCCCCCTGGAACCCTTCTCATGACCTCATGATCAAGTTGATAGCTGGGTTGGGGTTTTTTTGTACATTTGGGGGGGAGTGTATAAATGTGCTTTAAATACTATAACATACCAATTTCCTATAAATCTTAATTTTAGTAGTTTCCAGTATCCCAAATCATATATTATGGTATTTGCAAGAAGAAAGGAAAAAAATGTAATGCAACGTTTAAATATGTAAATTTATTTTAATCTTATATAGAAAGATAGTTTGTGATGTCAGTAGAGAAAATGTTTAAATCTTTTTTTTACCTTCAAAGTGTTTAAAAGGGTTCACAGACAAGCCTAATTCTAATCTAATATGCTTCTATCTGCCTTAATGAGAATTTTTAGAAGAAAGATTGAAAGCCAAAGTAGGAGATCTTTGCTCCTCAAAGGCTGAGTGTGATCATCTAACTGATAGGAGTTGACAACTGGAGATCATCTAGGTGCTTTATGGTTAAGATTTGCCTTTGAGCAAGTCCTTTCAATCATCACATAGTGCTACTGCAAGTACCCCAGTGTGAATAACCTGTGTTTATGCAACTGGGAAGTTCAGCATTTCTCTCTTTGCTGAGCTGTGCCTGCTGATTGAGATTCCTCATACCCATTTTCCTCCTGTTCACAGATGGTTTCTGAGCATCAGAGAACTCTTCACACATGAAACAGGCATAAATGTGATCTCTGACCATCTCATACACTCATCTCTAGGATTTCTTCTAGCAGCAGGTAATACTGTCAGCAGGACTCAACATCTTATGACATCATGAAGCCAGACGGTGTGTTTTCTTATAATGAAAGAGGAGGAGAGATACACGAGGAAAGCCATATCTTGTCCTTCTCTGGAAAGATATGAGTCAATGATCTGGACATGTATGCTTACAAGTGAACTGCATTAAATGTGAATTTTTTCACAGTTACACATGGTATGTAGTAAAATAAGGGTTTACAGTTTTAGAAGGTACCTCAATATCCTTTCCTATGGTCCTCCTTTGTTTTATAAATAGGATGCTGCTGGACTTAATCTGAATGAAGTTGAGAGATATCTTTTTTAATCTTCATTTAGACATATACAATATAAAATGGAATATTCTTCAGGTATAAATGAGAGGAAAGGAAAAGACTTGGGAAGTATGATATAAGATGAGGTCACCCAGACTCAAAACAGGAAGTCAGACCTAATTTGAATCCTAACCTATCATGTATACTATATATTACATTGAAACATATCTGTAAGTGTGGATACAGTGTAACACCAAGAAAGGTTAATACTAACTGATGAGGAAGGACCAATTATAGGCAAAGAAAAGAAAGTATGTAAAGCCATTTTTTTCTAGTATCAACAGTCATGTTTTCTATTTTCCTTCTCACATTGGGTAAATAAATAAAATATTACTAATAATTAGAGTATAAAAAGTTAAACAATGCTCCATGGTCTCAGTATAGTTATTCAAGCTCTATAGAATTTGGAAATGGGCATACATTTGAGTGAATTCTTTAAAACAGCTGTGTGATGCTTTTATTTGTGACTTAATTATATAAAAGATATATATTTATTTTAGTAAATTTTGTTACTATAGACTTTTAATAAGATAATATGACAAATAATGGAAATTAGTAACATTCAATTTTAAAACACTAGGAAAATAAATTAAGAGTTTATTTTCAATCAAATAATGTGAAATGAAAGCCATTTGTAAGAATGCAAAAGTTGTTTCCACTTGTTAAGTGTAAGATAATTAGACACATTTGACGATGAGTAAGCTTTGTAAGTTAAAGACCCAAAATATGAACAATGAGGAAAATACACTAATTGCTTTTTTGCATAGAATATTTGTAAACATGGCATATCTTTATTATATCAGTGATCATGAATTTTTAAAATGCAATATTAAGTACCCTGCAGGTCTAAAATGGGATGCATCTGATCCAGACATCAGCAAGTATTTATTTAGCTCCTGCAGGTTCTTGTCAGTGTCCCTAGATATTACTCCAAAATTACTTGTGTTCCATGAAAGATCAGAGTACCAGTTATTCTGAATTTGCAGAAAATAAAAATAAAACATGAGAATATGTCCCCATTGAGTACTTAAGGAAACAGTACATACATTTTCACTTCTTATAATTTATAGTGTCATGTAACTTGAGACATTCTCAACTAGATTTTTTTGTCTGACTGTATTATTGTTAACATGATGTTAAAATATAGGGGAGAGTTGTTACAATATTTTACTATTCATGTATGACTTTGTGTATGAGAATGTGGAGTTGTCTCATGCCCTAACTTGGGGCATCCTCACCTGCAGCAGTAATCAGACAGCTGACAGATACATATAGGCTTGTTAAAGATGGATAATTTTTAGTGTGTTTGTGACCTGTGTAAGCCAAAAATGGGATGTCAGAGCTCCTGGAGGTTATGAGGTACATGGTGTGAGTGCTGGAATTTGAAGACTGATTCTCTACACAAACAGTATTTTTCACAACTGAGCCATTTTTCCAATGCAGCCATTCAGGCGTCTAACTGAGTATCTCTAGAGAACCAAGTCCTTAGCCTTGTGTCAGCAATTAAAATATAACGATAGCTTGAGTAACAAACCAGCACAGACTCAAGAGAAGAATGTCACATCTGCCATAGAAAATCAAGAAATGACAGACTTCTTCTAAAAAGAGTACAGGGAATGGGCAGTGGTTATTTGCAGAAAGCATGACAAAATTTGTCTCAACTGACACCACTATATAGTGTAATGATTAGACTCTAGTAGGAACCCTTTAGGTTTTCTTAATAAAGAATTTTCCCTTAAACATCTTCCATCATAAACTGATGCCTGCTACATTAAAAAAATAATCTCAGTATTAACCAGTGAGTGTGTATGAATAGATAAGTAAATATATATTAGTAAGAACACTTTTGATTTTCTTTAAAAAGTTTTCTTTACCCACATCTACCACTGTTCCCCTGTAGTTGCACGAATTTGGATTGTATGAAAATAGACTCTGAGCCAAATATTGGGGGAAGGCTTTCTAAACCTTCATGGTGTTATTCATGTACATGAGACTTGGGGAATTCTCATCTGAATTCTCATTCAAACCCACCCAGCTCTTAACAAAAAATAGTCAGGATCCCAGATAGATAGTCAAATGGAGACCTGAATCAGAGGGAAATAGAAAAGTGAAATGAGAACAATAAGCTGGAATGAGTCAAGTCTTAGAGTAGTTGTTGCAGACTAGATTTGAACACAGAAAAGAAGGAAATACAAGCGTTCCCCTAATCTAATTCAGTGGAATGCATGGATATATAATAATTCAGAACAAGATATATGTGGATTTGTGGTAGGAAATCATAGTAGGAACAATGGACAGAACACTTCAGTGCCAGGGAGTACAATGGTGGTACCCTATTAGTCTTATGTTCCCATTTAATCTTGATAATTTTAACATTGGAATAAATGAAAATGGGAGATTGGCAGAATACTGTATTGGTGAAGTAGAGTGGCCTCCAAGTTAATCCATCTGACCAGTGTGTTATTCACTACAATATTGTTTCTATGACATTTTTGTTCAGTGAGCTTACCATGCATTTGCCATCACCAAAATATTTCACTTGAGATTTTACCAGCAGGATTATCTCAGTAGTAAATATCTAGGACACAGTGTAGTAGCAGTGATGGACAGGTCACCAGTTTATTCTCTCTTACTTATTGAAAATGAACTCATTAGGATTTTCTCTACACAGATGTAATTTATAGAGATGATTCAGAAAGTAGATTATAGATATTTTAGATGTGAACTGATGGATTCTCTTTCTCTGCCTTTCTGTAACTGTGTGAGCCTAGAAATGTAACATAGCATCATTAAGCATCAATTTACTCATATATAAAATGAAATAAATTTTCAAACATTTGTGGTAAGTACACTGAGAAGAATGTTACTGTGGTTTCTAATATTGTTTCCAAAGAAACAAATCACCTATAGGTTCACACAAGAAAGCATTATAGATCATTAAACCCTTATGTTGGTATTTTAGGACTTTTTTTAATTATGTTACATACAGGTAACAGGATTTTCTAGTTAGTTCACATTGCATTTTAAGTAACGTATAGCTGTGTTTGATGCCAGTCCTAAGACAGGCATCAATAGTAACTTAATTTTCTATTCTTTTCTTTTTTTCAATTAGGAATAAAATCTCATTTTTTATCCATGCATCCCCTTGTTCAGACTCCCTTCCTCCTCCCACCCCTCCCAGTCACTCTCTCTTCTCCCCATCACCTTATCTCCTCCCCAGCAAGGGCAGGAGGTCCCAAGGTGGCTTAGTTCAGCATCCACTCCAGGCGTATCTGCTTTCCTCACCCCAACATCATGACTGGGACAGGTGTTCCTCTGGAGGGAATGGGCTCCAAGGTGCCGGTCCAAGATGTTTCAGATTCAAGCTGTTCAGTGGTTGTGGTTTGCAGTTTGGGAATGCTTTGCTTTTTGTTTAAAGTCCACTCATGAGTGAATACATCCCCTGCTTATCTTTCTGGATTTGTGATACCTCACTCAGGAGGATATTCTCCAAATCCATCCATTTGCCTGCAAATTTTAGGATATCATTTTTTCTTAATGCTGAGTAGTACTCCATTGTGTAGATGTACCACAGCTTGTTAATCCATTCTTCAGTTGAGGGACATCTAGGTTGTTTCCAGGTTCTTGCTATTACAAATGACGCTGCTATGAACATAGTTGAGCTAATGCCTTTGGAGTGCAAATGTGTGTCTTTAGGGTATATGACCAGTAGTGGTATTGCTGGGTCCTTGGGGAGATTTATTCCCAGTTTTCTGAGAAACCATCATACTGCATTCCACAGTGGCTGAACAAGCTTACACTCCCACCAACAATGGTAATTTATTTTTCAGTAGGCAAAGAACACACCTGTGAGACTCATGAGTGTCCTTCAGTGAGCATGTGCTCATGAAGTTACAGGTGTCAGTCTGAACTGGCTCCCAACAATTCTATGGTTGCATTTTTCCATTAGGTTTTTGAGTAAGGACACAGAGGTTTGTCATCATGTGATGCATTAGCATCATTTGTACTCATTTAAGAAACATTTCTGGACCACAATTACATAGTTAAAATTCAATTTTTTTCATAACATTGTGACTGCAGACCAAATGAAATGGCATATTTTGTAGTGTGGTGTTTAAATTTACCTGACATTAATATAATGCATATTTAATTCATTTAGATTTTGTTTATTATTCCAATATGAGTAAATCAAATTTTGTGTCGAAACACTTTTTTTATATATACAAGGAACAGCAACTTTATAAACAAAACAGGGCTTTTTTATTTTTCTTTACAAGACTGGTTCTTAATTTGGGGGTTAGGACCCTTTTAGGGGTCATATATTAGATATCCTGTTTATCAAATATTTATGATTAATAATGATTATTATAGTTGCAAAGTAACAGCAAAATAATATTATGGTTGGGGGTCACAATAGCATAAGGAACTATATTAGAGGGCCACAATACTAGGAAGACTGAGAAACACTTCTTTATAAAAATACCAAGTCCACAAGAATGACAGAATTTTGACACTGTCATTTATGTTAGACTTCAATATTATAAAACAGTTGTTTCCTAAACCATTAATGAACTGCCTTCAAATGCTTTTAACTTAATCATTGTTGCATTTTTTTCTCCCTAAGCATTTTGTTGATGTCCTATTATCAACTAGATTTTAGTTAGATGTTTGTGTGGCAAAGATATATACAGCATGGGCTCTGAGGGAAGCAAAACCTTAACTTTTGTGTCCATTTAGAATTCCATAAATGTATATATTAAATATTTCCTATAAATCAGTCATGTTCTTAGGTAACATTTATGAAAGCAGACTCTGATCTCTAGATTAAGTTAGAGACAAGACATAGTAGTTACCATGTAGCGATATATGTTAGAATAAAAGCACTACTCAGACTATTTTTACTCAGGAGGCACATTTCACTTAGATTTGATAATAAAAATGTTGTCACAAAGTTAGCTTAGTGTGTACATGCAAGGTCAGCTATCTTCTTTAATGTGTGTTAGCAAGGTGGGCTATGAGAAGAAATATCTCTGCAGTGGAAATATTAGCACATCAGCAGGATGTAAGTCTGTGGACCATGACATGCTATATCTCCTGAACATATTAACTGATTAACATGTACCTTTTACAAGAGAAGGGAAGATCAGATTAAATCTGAAAGAAAAGAGTAAAGCCAAGTAAACCTGATTACTAAAGATCATGTGAAGAATTGAGTATTTTGGAGGATTTCAGAAAACACGTTCACAGATTCTAAATGGGGGTGTGATTCAATCAAAATGCTTCTCAGATGTCACCCTGATTGTGACATGCAGATAAGAGGTTAGGATGGATGTTAAGGCTTGATTCTCTAGATCTGAAAAATGATGATTGTGATATTCAGTGTAGTGGGGGGTGTTAAGAATAGGCATCAATTTGAGATAAAATTAGAAGCTTTGATTAAGATCCTTGGTGTATATTTGATTGAAAATGGGGTAGAAGACTGTTGGGAATCCAGAGTAGCTTCTCAGCTACTCACAACACTAGAGAAAATACTGGAATTTTTAATGGAAGAAATGGCATTAATTATTATAGCTCTTTCATTGGTCCACCTAACAACAGAAGAAAGATGTGTAGAGTATTGCAATCTGATTTTAAGTTTCTGGTCAAATAAACACAGTTTGTGAAAAACAACTTTTTCTCTAAGTTGCTAAGAAGGAACAGCCAGGAGCCAAAGGTAATAGTAGGAGAAATGGTCTGTGACATTCCAGGAGAATAGATTCCAGTGAGGGAAGCAACAGAGGCTCTGACATAACATTGAGAAGAAAAGAAAGATTGGAGATTAAGGTATCTATGAGCACCATTAACATGGTACGGGACAGAATTTATGCTTCAGTATCATGACAGCAAGAGGTTTAGGTTAGGGTTTCTGTAAAGAGACAATATGACTGTGCCATTTCTTATAAAGAAAAACATTAAATTGCGGATGGCTTACAATTCAGAAGTTTAGTTCATTATCATGGTAGTATGCAGGTAAGCATGGTGCTGGGGAAGGAGCTGAGAGTTCTAAAACTTGACCCACAGGCAACAGGAAGTGAACTGCACAGTGGGCATAGCTTGAGCATATATGAGACTTCCAAGCCGGCCCCACAGTCACACACTTCTTCAAGAAGGCTACAACTCCTTATAGTGCCTATCCCTAGGGGCCAAGCATTTGAACATATGAGTGTAGTTGGCTTTTTCATTCTCTTTACTCTTTTGGCTCTTTGCTCTTTGAGGGACCTGCCATCTAGTCCTAACTAAATACACATGGAGTTTTATTCTTACTTACGTATGCTTAGGCTTAGCTTAGCATATTTCTAGCCAGTTTTTCTTAAATTATCTCATCTATCTTTGGCCATCCATCTACCTAATACATACATATATATATATGTATATATATACATATACATGAATATATGTATGTATTCATTTCAGTAGAACTGAACTATGGCCTTTGGCATGCTAAGTTAGTAACCTATTCAGGTCAATATCACTTTTCTACCCAGGATTTTGTGAGGCAGTAAGTCACTCAGTTGTTTATGTGAGGCTTGAATTTGTTGAACAGCTCAGATTACAGGTATGTGCCAATAAGCCTAAATGATTCAATTTTTACATTTTAGAATAAATTATTAGCTTTATGAAGCTGATATTTGAAAAGAATGAGAATCGCTGAAAATATGCTTTTTGCATGGTGTTTGTGATTGTATGAAATGTTTGTTGTGCCATCAATATTCTTAAAACATATTATTCTTTCTCCTGTATTGTTTATTTAATACCTTGATGAATTTTGAATTATGAAGATTTCCTAAATCTTAGAAAAGGGCTTATAGTTAAGCTTTCTTAGCATTTGAGAGGTTTTGACATGTAATTTAAAATGCCAAGCAGGACTTTGAGTAAAGTTTAAGACAACTGGGAAAAAGCAAATAAACAACCAGCAACAACAATAAAAACTCCCAAACTTATGTGTTAGTCATTGTTCTCTTCATATGAAGAGACACTATAACCATGAAAAATCTTATAAAAGAAAACACTTAATTGAGGACTGATTATAATTTTAGAAGTTGAGTGCCTTATTGTCATGGCAGGGAGAATAGCTTCACATAGAAAGACATGGTGCTAGAGATGTTTAGAGTTTAATGTGTAGATCTACAAGTAGCAGGAAGAGAGAGACTTTGGGCCAGGCTTGGACTTCTAAAGCCCTCAAGACCACCTCCAGTGACACACTTTGTCCAAAAAAGGCCACAACTTCTAATCCTTTCAAACAGCATTGCTCCCTACACATTCAAACATATGAGCTTATTGGAGCTATACATATTCAAACCACCACATCCCACTCCCTGGCCACCTTGGGTATATAGCTACATCATAATGCAAAAACAAATGGAGTCCAACTTTAAAATTCTACATTAGCTATGAGTCTCAACAACGTTTAAAGTCTCTTCTGAGTCTTAAAGTAATCTCTTAACTGTAAGCCTCGTAAAATCAAAATAAAAAAAGCAAATTGCATATTTCTGACATAAAATGTCACAGTATGGACATTACCATTTTAAAATGAAAAAAAAAAAAGAGCACAAAGTGAGGAAATATGGGACCAAAGCAAGACTGAAAACCATTAGAACAAACCCAAATTATGTACCTCTGTCTGATATCAAAGGGTTATTCATATCTCCAGCTTGTGTCAGCTTTACTGACCACAACACACTTCTTTCTCTTGTTTTCTCTCTAAATCTTCAGATTTTCTTGGAAGGTAACCCATAATTCTAATGATTCCAACATCTTGAGATTTCTATGGCAATCCAGGCTTTACCTTTCCAGTTTCACATAAGACCTTTCTAGGACTCTATGTAGGGACACCCTTGACACATGCCTAGGGTAAGCAGCTTTCATAGAAAGAAAAAAACCTTCTATGAAACCCTTTCTTCTATCTTTGACAATAAAGCCAGAACCATATTGCTAAAGCTGCCAAGTTCTAATGCTTACTCAGCTTGGAACATAGCCCTCTTGTTTAATTACATCTTTACCAGCTTTCTGTTTTTGATGGGTTTTTTTTCTTTTTCTTTTTTTTTTTTACTTTATAATGAATGTAGAAAAGAAAATGTTAGAATTTTGGAGCATCCTGGGGGACACCAATTCTCTCAACACTGAGGAGTCCAAGACCAATGGTTCTTTCTTGCTTTGAGCCAATCATGGCTACACAGTTAGTTGCAGGCCACCTAGGATTATACATCCAGACTGTGTCTCAAAATAAAATATGAATTTGCATTCAAAGCAATGAGATACGAAGCACTAACAGTTGTAAAACTCTGATGTTCTGTAACATTTCAATATGACCTACAGTGCAAATAGTGTTTTATTCCTTCAGAAGGAGAAGCTTAAAGGACATATACTAATTAGCCTCTTAAATAATGGCAGATACTGACCCCACATTTTAAATAGATAAATATTATGTATTATGTCTAGGTTGTGAAACCTCCAGCTCATAGAAGAACCATCAAACTTGACATCATAATGCTGCACTCAGTATTAGAGGGAGGTTGTGAACAGAAATCCTACTCCTCAGATATGAAAATCATGGAGCATACACTAAGCTGCAATAGGTTACAGAAGCCTTTTCTAGTATGCCAGGGGACAGTAAAATCAATGTTAAGAAGATTAATACCTCTGAGACTTTGAGACTTATTATGCCCAAACATATCACATAGACCTTGTCACCATGAGCCCTTCAGTTGGTGATGAAAAGGACACAGTTCAGCATCACTGATGTTTCAAATCAGTGGGGGATTCTTACATGCTCCTATATGTGGGACACATTTAGGAGCACATCAAATAAGAGCTCTCCCCAACAAAACTAATGCTTTTACATTGAGGGCATATTAAATATTTGATTAGATTGAAGCTGCCTTGATCTGGACAGAGAAGTTGTTTTTATCATTTGTATTTTCACATATTGAAGATGCGAAGGTCACGTTCTAACAACAAAGCAACGGGAAAATTCATCTGAATTTTTTTTAAAGTACTCAGACATTTTTGAAGTTGAAAGATTAAAGAATTAACATTATATATCTTCTTCTTGTCCATCAAAATTATTGTGTGTATGCTTGTGTGTGTGTCTATATATATAGCCACAGCTTAAATTATCTTGCTGTTCTTAGACTGACTATATTTGCCTAGAGTCTGCCTTGAACTATTGATTTTCCTCCTTCTCTTTCCTAATGCTTAGAAACTAAGCAGGGGGCACCATGCCTGAAACTTTCTGCTTTCTCTTTTCCCATTCTGAAGCATATGTACTTTTTTAATGTTTAGCAACACTGACTTGTCTAAATACTATATCCTCAGCCCTACAGCTAAGGCCCCCTTGACACTCAGTGTATAAACACTCAGCCCTGATTCTTTACACACCATGTCCATGGACTCAGAAGTGGTATTTTTAAAAAGAATTGAAACAGTAATACAGTCTGTAAAGAGCATAGCTCTGAGGTCTAGAGAGATAGCTCACTCAGTAAAGTGTTTATTTTGGAAGTGAGGGGACCTGAGCTTGATCCCCAGACCTCTTGTTTAAAAATTTCTACAAAAGCTAGACACTATGGTGCATACTTGTAATCCCAGCACTGTGGAGGCAGAAAAGGAAGATCACTGGGAATCTCTGACAAGCCACCCTAGCACAACTGACATGATTCTAAGCCAGTGAGAGAGCCTTTCTCAAAAGCAAACAAAAAGGGCTGCAGAGATGGCTCTGTTGTTAAGAACACTTGCTGAGGACCCAGCATTTATAATGTGCAGCTCAGCTCAGCTCACAATCCACAGTATCATCAGCTTCATGCAATCCAGTGTGTTTTATCATTCCTATAGACACCTGCATTTGTGTACACACATATAAACAGACATAAACATATTTTTTCAAAAAGAATAGTTAAAACTAAACAACAACAGAAAGATGGATGGTGCCTGAGTACCAGAGGTCATTCTTTGCTTTCTGCACTTACAAGCACACATGTACATTCTCCTCCCAAGAATACACACACACACACACACACACACACACACACACAAGCATTCTTTTGTATAGGTGACTAAATTCTCTGTCTAATTTTATGTAAATATACTTGCTGAGCTCAGCATTTCTTACTAGGTTAGCATTTCCCATAGCAATGGTAAATAATGCAATATTTACATAATTTTAAAAATCTTTTCTAGAATGACCTTTTGAACTTTTCTGGAGATACTAATGCTCATTTTGTGTATAGTGTACAGTAAATAGAACAGGTACCAATGTTGTAATATACTGTATTTTTATTTCTTCTTTAATCTATTATTCTATTTTTGAAATTTAGTATTTTTAAAAAACAGAGATAAATCATGAATTTGTATAATTTCTGACTCTCTTTCTAGCCCTTTCAAATTCTTTGGTGCCCCAAATTTCCTCTCAGTTCATAATTTTTTTTATAATTATTATTGTTACACACATACACACACAAACAAACAAACAAATGCACAACCTAGTAGTCCATTTAGTGATGCCTGTTGTGTAGCTATTTTCTCCCAGATTGAGACATTTTATCCTGCAAGGAAGCTCTTTAAGACAGGGGATAAACAACACAAAATAGCTTTAGGAAGTTCCTGAAACTAACCAGGTTCACTAGGTACCTTCCTCCAAAGGAATAAACAATGGAGACTATTGGTAATCACTCACAGACAAGTCCAGCTGCCTCACAGAAGCAGAGCTAAACCCATCAGAAGCAGAGACCCATGAACTGCCTAGGAGAAGCAAAGACCAACAGAGCTGCTGGAAGAGGCTCAGACCACCTGGATCACCTGCAAAGAACACTCTCCTACCTGTTACATTACTTTTGACTTGTGCACTATCCTCCAAGTTTACAGTGTCTATGAGGCCTTGGTGTGTCAACTGCCTTTGAGTCATTTTTTGTTCCTTTAAGTAACCTTATACCTATATTACTGTAAGTAGCCCCAATAAACCTCATTGGTTCACTAAATTGTAATTTGTTGATACCTATGTATTTGTCTATAGTGAGTTCCCCATCTTGGATAAGTAGATGCTTGTTCACATCTCTTCAGGAAAATTATTTCACATAACATGTATATGTACATGTGTTTAGAGCTGGTCCTATGGGATTTATAATCTATTAAGTGACTTGTCTCTGAGGAAAACTGATTCTCCCTATCTTGGCAGCTTTTGATTACTGGTAACTAACTTTGATTTATGAGTGGGACCTCATGAGATCCCCATCCACACTGGCACTTGATTGGTAATGTCATTATGCAGGTCCTGTTTTTAAACAAAAACCTGCATAAGCGGAAAGGGGTAAGCTTACAGATAACATTCATACCTTAAAATATTCAAAAAGCATTCCCGGGCACAATTTATATTCTCTTTAATGGCAATGATGGCAGCTTTTGCTGTTCGATCAGGAAGAAAAGTGTCACCTTGTTGTTGGTGTTGCTTTACAATGGGTCTCCATGTATGTGCTCTCAAACACATTTTTAAGGGCTGAATTAAAGTTAATGTGAACTTCAGTACAGTTAAAGGTGTATATTTTATAAGGGGTCCATGCTTTGAGATTTCTGGCAGTTCCTTCTAGCCACAGTCAATGCTGTCACAGCAGTTTGAGTCCCTGGTAACTTGACCTTATTTCAAATATGGGACATAGTTATCTGTTCCTGTGGAAATTGTAAAAACACTTTTAAATGGAGCATATAAATCAGCTGCAGAGCCTTTCACTCTAGTGGGACTCTAGGATAGAAGAGAAATAGTTTTCTTATTTGGAAAATATATGAATAATCATAGCAATATGTCAGCTACCCACCATGTGTTGAGTGGGGAACTGATAGGGAGAGTAAAAGCTGAAAGATGGGATGATCTAAATTATGAAGTGACTTTATGCAATACAAGAATACGCAGAGATTGCATTCACTCCAGAATTCTCCCCAAAGATTTGCATCTCCTTGTACCCAGTCTGTGACACTTTAATATTTGATTTATGATTTCTGTATCTGGTTCTTTATCTGGTCTTTCTGAATCAGTATATGACTCTTTACCACTAACCTATGATTTTCTACATTTGGTCCATGACTTTGTATCTGATTTATTGGTCTCTGCATGTGCTTAACACTCTGAATCCATCCATAATTCTCACTTTTGGTCAGAGTTTATCTCTGCTCTATGATTCTCTATTAGCTATTCCATGACCTTGCTCTACATCTGGTACCTGACTTACTGCCTCTTTTCTGTGACCTCTTGCATCCAGTTCCTGATTATCAATGTCTTTCCACCTATTCTGTCATTAGGGAGTGCTAGCCTGGCTTGGATGCCAACCAGCTCTATACTCCCTGTCCCTGGGAAGTCATTTGAAAATAGCTGGCACAGGTACCCTGGGATTTGGGGTAAATGATCTTTCTCTTCCTGCACACTCATATGAGCCTGCTTTTGCAGGAGAAAAACAAAAGACAGACAAGAATAGACCAAATGCATTTGTTAGAAACTTTCTCCGGAACTGATTTACTATACTCCAGTCTTTGAAACAGCGGCTGGATGATCATTGAGTCAAAGCAAAGTCAGCATAGATCAGAAAGCAATGTTAATACAAAAGTTTTTGTTTTATATTTTTAAAATTAGTACTCTCCATATGGATTTAATATAAAAAGTCCTTAACTGTATTTTACTGAGACCTTAGTGAATTCGCTATAAAGTTTGTATAAAGTCTAAACTATAATTTTGAAGATAGAAATATGTCGGTAATTACAAATGTCATTGAAATGCTTTGCCTATGTACTTCAGAAGTGCAAATATAGCAAATTTGAAAATAAAAATTATCAGGACTTAACCATTTGGTATTGGAAAACTAATTGGTATGTTCTTAACTGAGGTTAGGGTTAGGGTTAGGGTTAGGGTTAGCATTTCTCCAATGCTCAACATTTCTTACTTACCTTGTAGTTGGTAGTATTGGCCTGAGGCCTCATGGGCTTTCTACCATCCACTTTGGTATGCCTATTGTTATAAAACTTGTTTCATATGATTTTGTGAGTGTAGCTTCTAGGCCATTTGTTTTTTGTTTTTTTTTTTTTATTGCGTCTTCTGTGGATTTTTTTTATTTTATTTTATTTTTTACATATCAACCATAGTTCCTCTTCCCTCCTCTCCCCCCACCCAGCCCCCAGCTTCCTCCACCATACCTCTGTTCTCCCCTCAAAGAGGATAAGGCCTCCCATGGGAAGTCAACAAAGTTTGGTATATCAAGTTGAAGCAGGAACCACCACCACCCACCCCACCCCCCCGCTCCAATTCAAGGCTGAGCAAAGTGTCCTCTATAGGGAATGGGCTCCAAAAATTCAATTTATGCACTAGGGATAAACCCTGGTCCCTTTGCCAGAAGTCCCACAAACTTCCCAAGCCACAGAGCTGTCATCCACATTCACAAGGCCTAGTTCTGTTCCATGCAGGTTCCCCAAGCTTTTAGTCCAGAGTCAGTGAGCACCCAGCAACTCAGGTCAGCTGTCTCTGTGGGCTCCCAATCATGATCTTGACCTCTTTGCTCATATAATCCCTTCTCCCTCTCTTTAGCTGGACTGGAAACCTGGTCCAGTGCTTAGATGTGGATCTCTCCATCTACTTCCATCAGTTGCTGGATGAAGGTTTTATGATAACAATTAGGGTGATCATCAATTTGATTACAGGGGAAAGGCCACTTCAGGCACCCTCTCCATAATTGCTTGGAGTCTTAGCTCCAGGCATCCTTGTGGATTCTTTGCAATTTCCCTAGCACTGAGTTTCTCTCTAACCCCAAAATGACTCCCTCTGTCAAGATTTTATTGTTTTTGCTCTCTGTCCTTCCACCGACTCTACCATTCAGTTTCCTAAAGTTCTCTTCCACCTCCCTTACCATTCACCACAATAAATATCCTCAATTTATTCAGGAGATCTTATCTATTTCCCGTTCCCAGGGGTATCCATGGATTCTTTCTCTTAGGATTGTTCTTATTACCTAGCTTCTCTGTCTCCCAGCCTTGTAATGCTAATTGTTCATTTGGATCTTTTCTTTCTGCTTTTTAGTAAATTTGGCTAAAGGTGTGTCAATCTTATTGATTGTTTCAAAGAACCAACTCTCTGTTTCATTAATTCTTTGTATGGATTTTTTTGTTTCTATTTTATTGATTTCAATCATGAGTTTGATTGTTTCTTGCTGTCTCCGTTTTTAATGTGTTTTCCTCTTTGTGTTTTAGTCATCAGGTGCACCATTAAATTACAAAGAGATTTTTCCTATTTCTTTATGTAGGTGCTCAGTGCTTTGAATTTGCTTCCTAGAACAACCTTCATAATATCCCATAAGTTTATGTATGCTATGTTTTCATTTCTTATCAGAAAGATTTGCATTGCTTTCATAATTTCTGTCTGGACCCATATTTTATTAAGTAATGAGTTGTTCCATTTCCTTATGTTTGTAATCTTTCTATTATTGTATCCAGCTTTGATCTGTGGTGGTCAGCTAGAACACAAGGTATTGTTTCAGTTTTCTTGTATCTGTTAAGAATTTGCTTTGTGTGCAGATATATAGTCAATTTTGGAGAAAGTTGAATGAACTGCTGAAAATAAGGTGTATTCTTTTGTGTGGCGGTGAAATATTCTGTAAATATCTGTTAGGTCCATTTGGTGTATGAAATCTACTAGCTTCAATATTTCTCTGTTTGGTATTTTGTTGATGTTTGTTTGTTTCTAGATGATCTGTTGATTGGCAAGAGTGTGTTATTGAAATCATGCACTATCAGTGTGGGAGGGTCAATATATAATTTAAACTGTAGAATTGTTTCCTGGATGCTCTTGTGTTTAGCACATAGATGCTAAGCATTGTAACAATCTTTTGGTGAATTTTTTCTTTGATGAGTATGTATTGTTTTTTCCCTAATTCTGATTACTTTTGGTAAGAAGTTTTTTGTCAGATATTAAAATGGGTGTTATGATTTGCTTCTTTTTTTTAGGTTTTATTTTTTTTCTTTATTAAGAGCCAGGCTTTCTCAATACTATTCTCTCTGTCCTTTATTTATCATACAGGCAAATGGCTATTAAGATGAAGTCTAATTTCTTTTTATTACTATTATTATTATTATTAACAAAGAAGTCACACTTTCTATCGTTGTATATCCTTATTCAAGGTCCCTTCCTCCTCCCACCACTTCAGGTCATTCTTTCTTCTCCACATCTCCCCATCCCCTCCCTGGGCAGGGTGCAGGCAGTCCCATGTTCACACTGTCCCAATATTGCTTAGTTCAGTCTCCACTCCTGGCAGATGCAGTTTTCTCCCCCCAACATCAAGAGTGAGTCAGGTGTTCCTCTAGGGGGAGTGGGATCCAAGGAGTCATCCAGGGTGTTTCTGATCCCAAGCTGTTCAGTGGTTGTGGTTTGCAGCTTGGGCATGTTTTGCTTTTTTCTTATTTGTTTGTTTGTTTGTTTAGAGACCACTAATGAGTGAGTTTATCTTTCCCCTGTTTATCTTTCTGAGTTTGTGATACCTCACTCAGGAGGATATTCTCGAAATCCATCCATTTGCCTGAGAATTTTAGGATATCATTTTTTCTTACTGCTGAGTAGTACTCCACTGTGTAGATGTATCACAGTTTGTTAATCCATTCTTCAGTTGAGGGACATCTAGGTTGTTTCCAGGTTCTTGCTATTACAAATAACGCTGCTATGAACATAGTTGAGCTAATGCCTTTGGAGTGTAACTGTGCGTCTTTAGGGTATACACCCAGAAGTGGTATTGCTGGGTCCTTGGGGAGATTGATTCTCAATTTTCTGAGAAACTGCCATACTGCGTTCCAAAGTGGCTGAACAAGCTTACACTCCCACCAACAATGGAGAAGTGTTCCCCTTGCTCCACACCCTCTCCAGCATAGGCTGTCATCTGTGTCGTTTATATTAGATTTACTTCTTAAGTTTATTTGCTTGGAATATTCTTTCTCATTCTTTTACTTTGAGGTAATGTTTATCCTTGATGTTAAGGTATATTTCTTGGACACAGCAGAGTGATAGAGTCTCTTTCTTTTTATTGTGGAATTGAGACCATTGATGTTGAGAGATACCAATGAGCAGTGTTTGTTGATTTCTGGTTTTTGTTTGTTTGTTTGGTTGGTTTTGGTGGTGCTGGTTTTGTGTGTGTGTGTGTGTGTATGTGTGTGTGTGTGTTTGTGTGTGTGTATGTGTTGTATATTTACCTCCTTTGGATTTGCTGGGGTTACTTATTCCTTGAACTTCCTTGATTGCCACTAACCTGTACAGGCTGAAGTTTTCTTTCTAGCATTCTCTGTAGGTCTGGATTTTTAGATAGATACTGCTTGAATTTGTTTTTCCATTGAAATGTCTTTGTTGTGATTTAAAGTTTTGTTGAGTCTTGACTTATATCTGTGGTCTCTGATGAGAGTCTATAGATGTCTGTTCAGGCCTCTCTGGCTTTTAAAGTCTCTATTGAAAAATCAGGTATAATTTTCATAGTACATAGTATAAGAAATCTTTTTTTAAAAAAGTGGAATAACTCTTAGAAGAGCATTGTCAGCCCATATGGGAAAATTTTATTAAAATTATTTGTGAATGTGTGCACAGACTTATATGAATTGTATTTAATTTTAGAGAGATAGAGAATACTATAATTCTTGATGACTTTTCAGACATTCTTACTGTTCTTTCACCCTCCTTCTTCTGTATTTGAGGGAGTTTGAGGGTGAATGCATGAGAAGTGATGTAGGGGAGAAAGAGAAGAGGGGAAACACAAATACATTATAGTTTCAAAAATTTTGTATATATATATATTTATATTTAAAGGGGAATTATCAGGAATGAGTGGCAAAGACTAATTGATGTGAGCATCGATGATTCCTAGGCTTCCCATTTCTTGGTCTTACTGTGTGGTTTACTAGCAACTTTGGCTTTTAGCTGTCAATACCTGTGAATAGTAACAAGCCAGCAACAGCTTGATCCGAACCAACTAAGAGAAACCTTGCTTATAGTAGCAGGCTATTGTGGCAATAATTAATTGAAGACTTTTGTGCAGTGATGCTTTAATCTATGTTGAAAGAAATTATTTCTACCCCCATTTTACTTTTAATAAATATTAACTCAAACAGCCAGCCCTCATTTTACAAAAAGAGGAAAACGTCCTTTTTCCATGTTGATTTCTCAATGGGCTGTATTTAAGAAGAACATGGGATTTTTACTACTGGTTACTGCACACTAATCAGATACTTTAACATGTCTCCCACCAGAAAACCAGTGGCAAAAGCCCATAAGAGATGCTTATTTGGTTAGCATAAAAATTTGTTTGAAGTGCTTAAAGGAATAAATTGCATATTTTAGTTCATCCACAGAAAGAGATGTAGATTTACATAATGGCAAACTCTTCATCAATCTATTATCCAAATAAGTTAATATTCTAAATGATTAGATGAAGAAAATTGTGTTTGCAGGTTTGCTTTTTAATTGTTTATTCTCAAACATAACAAACAAACAAACAAATAAAAACAGTGTGCAAAAGAGCTGGCTTGGACACCAAAGCTTATGGAGACGCAGTTGGTGCAGGAGACAGTGATTTTTAACAACTGACTAGAGGACGACCTTTCGGTTTCATGGCTCTGAAAAATATAAAATTGATAGCATGGTTTTATGAAAAAAATCACACAAAATGCAATTATAATAGATTATGAAGCTTTAAGGTATAGCATAGCATATATATTATGTACCAGCAGGTACAAGTAATTGTTCAATGTTTACAAATGGCTATTTAGGGATAGAAATGGGATAACACAAGTCAGTAATAAAGTTCAGAAAAAAAAAAAGAAGAAAAAATGGGGTAGGGGTTAGGGATGCAGCTCACTGATTGAGGATTTCCCTGGAATGGTTGAGGCTGAAAGGAGAGAAAAAGGGAAGGGGAGAGAGAGAGAGAGAGAATAGTGAGATGACGTTAAAACTGCTAAGTTTTTCTGCCTATGGTATTGCATGATCTGTGCATATATATCTGATACAATGCTCTTCTAGACATCGAGAGTATCCTATTTTTCTTCAAATTTAAAAATTTAGCAGTACATTTATAATTTTAAGGTTTTAAATGTAATTTTCCTATATAATGTCAGTTATATTAAATGTCAGTTTTCCTTATATTCAATGAATTATTTTAGCTGCAAATGTGACTATTAAAAGAAATGAACAAAATCTTAATTTAACTTTTAAAAATTTTTCACTCAGAGTTTTTTCAATATTGATTTTTTCCCAAAACATATAACATATATTTTTTCTTAAGTAAGATAAACCTTATTTCTTCCATTTGTAATGCTTTCAAATGTCTCTTTCATGTGGCATACTCTTTGCCTACAAAAGTAAATATTATATTTCATACATCCAATCACCTGCTAAGGGCAATATACCTCAACCACTGTATGTCAGGGATACTTAGAAAAGTTTTAACCTTAGTGAAGTTTCTTCATGGCAAATATGTCTGTCATTAAAAAGAAATAATCCCTCTTTATTTGGATATACAGAGCCACAGGCAGAACACAAGTCTTGCAGGCTACAATAATAGATAAACCCCCCCTTATTTCAAAGCATTGGTTATGATAGTAAGTTAATTTATCTATGATTAACTAAGATTCTATGCAAACAAAAAATATCCAGAGTGAGACACGTAATATCTAGACTTGTGAGGTGTCTTATGGGTAAAGGTAGTTGCTTGAAAGCCTAGTGTAGGATATCCAAGATTTACCCTGTTGGAACAATTGAACTGATTCCAGTAAGATGCCTTTGACCTCCATTCACAGACATGCACAAAGACACCAGTGTACACAGGCAGTGAGTAAATAAATATGCACATACATAAATTCAATTAAAAACCAAAGTAAAAAACCTAAAGAAAATACCCAAGTAGGTGTTATTAAAAGCTAATTAAAAGTAAATATGCATATGCTATATATTCTCACAGGCATTTTATAAAATATTTATGTTAATTGAGTTATAGATTTATTGAAGAAATAAAATCACAGCTCTTTAAGAGTATACAGAGTTGAATTCAAATGGGCTTTAAGAAGAGGAGACATGGAGAACCCAAAGAATAGGAATAAATCTGGAGTATTCTATACTGTTTGTTTAACAGAAATTATTATCACAAGACACTGCCTTCTATGTTAATATATTACTTAATTTTCTCAGACACTGCCTCCTCTTTTCTGGTCTGTTTTTAAACTGTTAGTTTAAAATTTGCTCATAAACTCTGCATATTACAATTTGCTAACTTTTAATAAAACAAAATGTTTTTTGCTAGTATCTAAACACAGAGATGGTGGAGTTATTTCTTTTTCGTTAAAAAAAGTAAAATCAGCTGTATTAGGAAACATCCTATTGATGATCTAATTTCTTCTAGAAGGCAAGGAAGAGATGCGATTTTTTGTGTTGTGGCTGATTTTCTGATGTGTCATGGATTATAACCGAATTTTACCAGGAGAGGAGGTGACTTTTTCATTAACACAAAATTACAGTTTTTCCTTTTCATTGAAACAGCTGCCTATCCAATGTTCTTGATACATGTATCCCTCACATGTGACAGTTGGGTCATATGAGTCTTTTCACATTTTGTTAGCTACTATTGTATCATTCTACTTTCTCCAGGCGGAGCAATGACAGGCCAGGCACACTGGCATTCACTTTGGGAACCAAGAGAATAGCAGTACTTTCAAAGCATTGGGTGAGGGGTTGCCACAGGGCTGAGACTGAGGTCTTAGGATGTTTGCCTTTACTCTGTTCACTAGTATATCTTCTGAAATTTATTGACAAACTTTAATTTGACTTGAATAAATATTTTGCAACATAGGTGCGCTTATTTAAAATGTGACTCTGGCTAAAGAATCACCATAGCTAACTTTCACTAGTTTATACAAGTCTAAAAATTAGTGTGAAGGTACCATATAACAATGTTTTAGAAATGCACCCAATATCAAAGTAAGTTTCACCATAGCATCCTTTTGTGAGACATGCGTAATTATAAAACCCTTAAATATTTACTTTTGTATCCAGATTGACTTTTGTTGTTTATCCCCCCACCCCATGGACAGCACATGTGAAAGCATTGGTTTCAGAAGTTATAGTTGAGGAGAGAGATTGGATACAAACTGAAAAAACAAGTCAGAAAGAGGAAGCAATGGTGAACAGAGCTAAAGACATTATTTTTGCCTGGTCAATGATATTGTCACCTAACATAATCGCTGAACTTTTTAATCCTGTTTAATTGAAGAAGTACAAAGGACTACACAAAAGAGCAGAGACCCACCAGACAGGTTAAGAGGACAAGGCATAATAAAGCCCTCAGCAGCGAGGACAGTGGGATGTCGATTTGTCTTTGGGGCTGCAACACCTGCTACTAATTGGTGCAAAGCATTCAGCTGCCTCCTCCTGGCTGATCACTTCCAACTGTCTCCCATATAAGCCTAGAGGAGCAGGGGAGCTAATTGCTGCTGCTTTTCAGCCAGCTGATCATGGTGCTGAGCTAATAGCCACAGATAGAGGGCATGCAGATCCTCGCTAGCAGGCTGGAGTCAGTTTCTCCTGGTACCTGAGGCAGTTGGCATGTTCGGCCGATCATGGAGGGGGAGGATCGGATGCCTCCTCATTTAATATGTTAAAGGATTTGCTTTATTCATCTCCCATAACATTTGTGTGCAGTGGGAGAGGGAGATGAAACGAACGTGAATATGAATGCTTCATCAGAACCAGGAGCATAATTTGTGAATGAATCATCTTGAGGCTAGAGTGAGTGAGCCAACGCTGGTGGTTTGTAAAAGGATGTGTAGGAGCGATCTTGGCAGGGGAATTTACTGCATGTGGTGGCATCGACTAAAGATGAAACTTTAAATGGCAAGTGAGTTCCTTGTTTCCATCTTTTAAAAACTCTTTTTAAGTTTAAGAAAGCAGTGAGCTCTGCCGGACATGGAAATCCTGTTTTGAGGTAATATTTCTCTGTTGTGACTTCACTTTCTCTCCATGTTTGCTATATGTATACAGGAGTGGTGACGAAAGACTTACTTTCTGAAAATTCTTTGTCCCTCTGCTTCCTGACAGCTGAGTGGTCTTGTGATTTTTGTTGAGATGACAATGTAACATAAATGCTTTTGAATTATAACTGCTTTGTTTGGCTTTAAAAAAAAATAAGCCTAAATTACTTTCTCTACTTATCTCCTCCTGAAACTATAAAACCTGGAATGCTGTGTTTTATGTGCCCGAACACCAATGTTTACTTACATGTGAGAAGTTGCTGGAGGTATTACTTTGTAAGTGACCTGATATAGTGAATGGTGAGTGATGCTGTACTGTCTTCTGTGGATCTGGATCATGTTATTATCACTTTTTTAGTACAGGGGAAAATAATGTAACTTTTGTAAAGTGTCTGGGAATGAAAGACTGGCCAGGCTTGAATCTATGCTGCTGTTTTCTTGGTATTACAAAAGTAGTTCTATATAGTCTCAACAACTTTCCTACTTTGCAAACATGTTTAGTTTGGGGAAATGGGGCTGGAATAACTAACTAGCTTCTGGCTCAGTCTCCTGAGACTCTGAAGTGTGTCCCATGTACACGCCATCAGTGTAAAGGAATTGTAGCACAGACCTCCAAACCCCAGGCTCCCTAGAATGTAGCATATTCTGAGGACTTAACTGGAGTCAGGCTTACAGGAAAAAAAAATAACTGGTTGTCAAGAATAGAAACCGGATGCCTAAGTCTTGGTGTTACTTAACTTTAGAGAAGGAATTAAGTTGCTTTTTGAAAAGACATGTTTTAAGCATAGAATGTTGTCTCTAGTTTGTTGGCCTATGAGCAGCTTTTCATAAGGATGGGAATTTTTCTCTGCAAGTGGCCTCTGCTCTCCATTCCTTATTTTGATCATCAGTGGGTGAGTTTGAGCCACAGTTTATCTGCACTTGAGAGTCTTCAGGTTTCAGCAACTTGATGCCTCTGCCTCTGGACTCCTTCTCCTGTGAGAGAAAGGTGCAGTTTAATGTGTGCTCAGTTCCACGGAGGGGTGACCTCCTCAACTCCCAGCTGGTGATCAGTGAGCCATGCAAATCCCTAGAATACAAACACAATAGTTATCCCTAAGCACTAATGGAAAAGGGACATGAGCAGGTCTGACTGTGAAACTCACTGATGAACTGCTCTGTAGGAAATGAAGGAGTAACTGTGAGTACTGCCCTTAAAGAGATTTAAATAAAATCTTTATGAGACATTCTTAACTTGATGATGTTAGTGAATAATTGATGAGATTAGTAAACATAAGAATTATAAAATCAGTTGTACAAAGCATCCATGCTTTTAAATTTGAGATAAGTGAACTTAAAAGTAAATATATTGTATTTCTCAATAGTTCCACATTTAAATTCTGAATAACTTTTCTTAGTTAACCAAGTATTTGCAATCAGGCAGGCAAGCAAAATTCTGCCTTCGATGGCATTGTCAAAAGTTCTAGACTTGGTTGGTTTAGTAATTATTCCGCTCTCTTACAATCAGATCATGAGGACTTTTACTTCACGAATAAAGATGAGACTGTTTTTTAAAATTGAAATTAAAAAAAACACTCAGGTATGACCAATGTATAAAGTTTGAGTATTCTTTGCCCTATGTTATAGATTCTAGAAGAGTGTAGTATTCCTGAATTCATGGTGTAAAAAATGACAGAGCCCTCTCATGAACCAACACTTAACCCAACATTATTTTAAACACAGGAGATACTTGTGCTTAAGATACATTTAATAGACACTTACATTTTATTCCTTTCCTAACACTGTATAGAAAAACATGGTGTTGAGGACATTCAAATCATTAGTACTAATAATCTAAACAAATAATTTAATCTAAATTTTCTTAAAAGAATGCATTTCTTTTTAAGTTCATATTTTATTTGTGTTGATTTTTGATGTATGTATATAGGTTAGCAGACAAGTGCATTTCATGGGATACCTTTGGAGGTTTTAGGACAATTTATAGAAGTCTATTCTTTCATCTTCAATGTAGGCATGGAGAGGTAGGCATGTAACTCATATTATCAGTCTTGTCTGTAAGTGCCTTTACCTGCTGTGCCATTTTTTGGGAGCTCACATGACATCTTAATGAAGAGGTTGTATATGTTGTCTAGCGATCTCACTTGTGATTTCACGTTTCTTGATTAATCATAGATTTGAGTTATAGTCATGTTGTTGCTGTTTGGGGGACATGATATTCTTCTTTTATAATTTTCTTCAGGAGTTATATTTCCTCCTAGATTTTTTTCCCTTTTTATTATTATTGTTATTATTATGAACAAAGAAGTCACACTTTAGAATCTTTGATTTGGTAAAAACATCATATGACTTAATGTCCTGGTGGTTTTTACACATAAAATGATAGTGTAAAATTATATCATTGGAATTATTATTGCAGCTTAAAGTAACTCTCAAAAACTACTTTCTACATCCTCCACTAAAGTTTATATGTGGGTGGCACATGCTTCTTTACATCAGGTTTATGTCTGTTGTCAGTTTATAAGGTTGCAAACAGGACTGAAAGCTAAAAATAACTTATGGTACTTTGTGTATTGTTTTTCTGGTCCTGTGATGCTGAGTTTCATGCAAAATATTGAAAAGAACAGTGAGAATTCATCAAGACCCTTAGTGGATTTCGGGGCGGGGGGAGTAACTGAATAGTTACAGGAGGATTATAGTATCCCCAAATCACAAGTTCAAACATTTTGAATCTGAGCTAAGAAAAAATACTCACTTAAATTCAATCCTAGAACCAGTTACTAAGATTAGTATGGCAGTAAGTGAAGTGAATATACAAAGAAATTAAAATGCAGCCGTTCCTTCTTTGGGGATGACCTTGATGGTGAGCAGGAGCAGCCTTATCTGTGTCTGCATCACCCTTGATATGTCAACTGAAGTAATAGAATTGGATGATGGTAGGGTGAACATCAGTTGGTTTCAGTCTGAAGATAGGTCATAGACTAATCTGCTAGGTGAACATACATACCAACACCCAACATATACTCACATGTGCACCTATATACATCCAAACAGTTACACATGTTCATGCACATCCATTTATACAGAGCTATGCTCAGATGACCACAAAAATATGGCATATCATTTATAGTGTATACATGTATACATGTGTCCACACACATAGTACCATTTATATAAGAAATAATTGAACTTCTGAATATGTTTCAAGGGCAGTTGTTTCCTTGGAACTTCAGCACATCTGTTGCATGTTGCCCTTCAAGTATTTTCATTTTAAATTCAGCTTTTCATAATAGTTATAAGCAAGGACGTTAAGAAGTTTGTGAGTTATTAGTGTTAAATAATCTAAAATGTAGTTTAGCATTCTTGTATTCACTCTATGTGATATGTGTGAATGTGTGAGTACCAATAACAACCTCAAAGCTTCTGTTCTAAGAGAAGTTTCTACCTGAGCAGACAAATGGAGAGATTTTTCTCTGCCCTCGAAGGCTGTTTGAAGGATGTGTTCAGCCATAAATATGAGATCATGGCTACTGATCCCATAAATGCAAAAGGCACAAGTAGTCATTATTTCAGGAAACATCAGAAAATAAAGCACTTCTCTCCTTCAGGCTGGTAAATGGAAAATTCAAAACTTGTTTATTGTGTATCTTGATGGGCAAAGGATTGACAGGAGGTGTAACTTCTGTGTGGCTTTCAGAGAGTAAGTATTCTCAGGCTATGGCAGGTGCAAAGCTCCCACCACTTTGGAAGGACACTCATTCCCATGGCCAGTGAAAGGGCGGGTTTAGGCAGAATTAAGCACTGTTTCCTGAATGGGGGAGGACAGCTTTGAGGGATGAAGTACGTCATTCAGTCAAGCCCAGCTACTGAATGCCTGCACTGTGTCTTCACAGAGGTGTCAGAAAGGGCCTTTTCTCATTCTGTACCACTGAATTCTTATGGGGATGCAAATTGTTTATCCAAGGACAGTGACTTCCTGTTTGCTTTATTATTTAGTGTACTGGTTTCTACAATTTTGCATATATCACTGGGATCTAAAGAAGTGTTTTTCGAACTGGATACGAGTTCCTGTTGCTTTTGAAACCTAACATTTACAGACATATCTCAGAAACTGACAGGTACACATGAGGAGACACCAAGATACTCACAAACATGAAGAAGGAAAGGGATACTGCAATACGTGGAGAGACAGAGAAAGGTAGGGAAGAGTGCTGGGAGACTCACATACACTGTGAGGGAAGATTGACTAAATAGCAGTTTAGAAGGCAAGAAAAAGATGCACACATCGAAATTGACTGTCAGTAAAAGAGACTGCTGAATGACTAGTAGAAAATAAAACAACATCCCAGTGTGTTCAGTTAGTGCTTGTATCTATAAATCACAGGACTCAGAAAGTAGAAACAACTAGATCTTGAATTGAGGCTAGCATGGACTATGGAGGCCATTTCTCAAACAAATCACAACATAGCATAGCATGGCATGGCATGGCATGGCATGGCATAGCATAGCATAGCATAGCACACACAGCACAGCACAGCAAAACACAACACAACATAACATAACACCATGCATGCAGAAGTAAAGACAGAGCATGAGAGACAGAGACCAAGGAATGGGAGAGTGAAGTAGATGTAAGGAAAACATGAAGAAAAAGTCTGTGCTCAAAGGATGGTGGTTGAGGTATAGTGTGCATAGGTGAATGGTGGATGAAATTGTCTTATTTCCATAAGTAGAATTACAAAGAGAAATTGTTTGGGAGATAATGTATATCCAGAAGCAACTGAACTTGATATATGCTCCAGACCTTGGCAGCAATGTGCAAGTTGTGTGACTTCTCCAAGCATTTTTTTTTTTAATATTTTTTCAAGAGACATAGAAACTATATAAAACTCTACTTATGCAAGCCATCTGATGAAGGGCCTGGAGCAAGAATGATCTCCACAAGTAGAGATTGCTATGTAGTGCTAACAGTATCACCACTATCACAGAGCATCACTATCAGCACAATTATTTTCTTAATTATCATCACTACCATTGTTACTGCCACTATCCTCTAGTATAAACTTATGAAAGTAGAAGTATTGAAATCATAAATATAGCCAAATCCTTCTCTTCCTTTTTATGCTGCCTGCACTACTATATAGCCTTTAATATGAATAAGCCATTAACTTCACTTACAAAACTCAGATATGAGTGGTGACCTGTTGAGTTTTTTTGCAACTTTCATTTGGGACTTAGAGAAGTATATTAGCAAGTCTACTAAAATATTTAATTTCCTCTGAATATTGTTCCCTAAGCTGAAATGCACTTTTGATATTTAACATGAAATGTCACATTATAGCAGTCTGCTTTCTCATGTTGGGCATCAGATGATGATCTGTTAACAAGCAGAACCATTGGAACAGGTATCTCCCTGTGGACCAGCCCATAAGTTTAAAATGCAATTGGCATTATAATGATTTTTGTTATAACCATGTGTTGTTATGAAAGGAGGGGATAGGAATTTGGGAAATGGGTTATTTTTGTAATAACAAGAATAAAAAAGGTCTAATGACAATTAAAATAGTCAAATGCATGGAGTCAAGGTATATTTGTAATTGAGAAAATAAAATATGTGCTCATTTTGAATTTGAAGACATGGGAGAAAATAAAGAATATGTCTGTTTTATGAATGAAAATGTGCACAATACAAGGGTAAAAGTAGTGGCAGGCTATAGGTAGAAAGTAACAGATTCAACTTCTAAAATGCAGGTTTATTTATTGGATCTTAAAATATTAAATGTTTCAGTACTGAACTCTCTCCACTAAACATAGCATTTTTCATGCAGACAAGAACCCATTTGAAGAAACTCTGAGAATATTTGCAAGGGTTTTGCTTGAATGATTTTTCTCTACTTTCTTTGATGTGTTCTAGAGTCAGTTTGCTAAATGTAAAAGATAATATATTGAGTGTTCACTCTATGCCAGGAACTGTGCAGATAGCTTTGACAATGTCATCCACTTAGCATTTTAAGGGAAGTAATGTCAACCAGATGTCCTCTCATGACTGATTTTACATCTGAAAATCTCTGCATCCAATATGTGGTGACAGTTTATGAAATAACATTGCATTCTATTAGATACTTCAAACATGTATCCGTGCATTCTTGAAATTCTGGATTTCAGTTGTCTTTTACTGTGTGTGTTTGGGGGGGGAGATAGCAAAATTTCTAGACATTGCCCCAAGATTGAGAAATATTCATTTGAATCATATTGGATTCTGAATATGTCACATAAATTTGTCACATAAATTCAAAATTTGGGGTTAGAACTAGAATAAAGTGTTCTAGTGTCTTGATGTTTATAGGACATAGTATACATGCCTAGTAAGCTGGTGCCATTTAGGTGTTGATTTATTTTCTCTTCATTTTTTTGTGTTTGTTTGAATATGAGTATGTCTGTGTATCTGTGCACATGTGTGAATATCCTCAGAAGTCAAAATAGGGTGCTGGATTCCATAGAACTGGAGTCACAAGTGGTTGATAGCTACCCGACACGGGTGCTATGAACAGAGCTCTGTTGCAAGAGCAGCAAACAACCCTAACCTTTATCTAGACTGTCTTTCCAGCCCGTTTTCACCTAAGCTTCATATACAAATGTCAGCCTGTCTGTCTATCATTTGTATCTATTTATATATCCATCCATCTATCTAGTGTCTCACTGGACTTAATTAAAACACTAGGTATCCATTGTTTTCTGTGCCATCTCTGCCATTTTCAACTTAATCCAGTTTCTAAACAATGTGATACTGTAAATTTCAATCTTGTTAATCTGCAAATACCATCATTATATAGAATGTCTAATATTCACCTCAGTAGACCTTTTGCGATTCCTTTTTAGACACTTAATTTATTGAGTTTTTTGTGAGACATTCCATCTGTGCTTTAAACAATTTCCTCATCTTCAAAAATACATTTCTACTTTTATTCTGGAGTAGCAGCTATGTTTTTAGTAATGTAATCACACAGACTTAGGATTTACATCAGTTTATGGACCCTAACTGAGGGCCTGAGTGAAGATTTCCACCAGAACTGCAGTCCCTGAGAGGAGATGGTGGAATACAGGCTTTGGCGGCTTTGGACTTTGCTACCACAGGGTTGGATTGGACACTCCAACACCAAAGGATAAGTGAGGCTTATCTCACCTCATCTGAAACTTACTTCCAGATAAGGGGGACATTCAGCTCTATTGAGCTCTTCTCATGTTGAGTATATGTCTATTAGTGGAGACATAAAGCCATTATTTAGTCAATGAGCATCAGGCTTAGCCTAAGCATGCCTGCTTAACTATCTGTTTTATAAGACTGAGGTGAAGGCTCACTCTGAAGGTTTGGTGACTATTCCTGCAAAAACTTGTTTGGATAAGATATGGAGGCTCAGTGAACCATTTGATTCTGGTGGGTGCTAAATGGATGATGATTCTAGACTGTCTGTATTCAATAAGCAAACAATACTACACTAAGAATAAAATTACCCCCCAGACAAAGAAAAATATGAGAACAGATAAATAGATGCATAGATAGGTGGGTAGATAAAATAGAGAAATTTTTTCTAGATAGCTAGACAGGTAGTTTAGAGTTGATGAGTGATAGAGGGTAGATTACAGATGGATAATTGAATGATGGACAGAACAATGGTAATTATAAATAATAGATCTAGATAAATATAGGTTATATGTAAAAGCCAAGAATTCCTAACACCTATAATTTTCAAGCTAGAGATTCAGGAAAGTGGATGGTTCATTTTGGCCTCAGTTCACATCTGAATGCCGGAAACTCATTTCACATTTTGAAAATAAGCCTATAGAGAGGTTTGTTCTTCACTCAATCTGTTCCATTCAGGCCTTCAATAAATCGGGTGAGGAATGTGCACATTGAAGTGAGCAATTTGCTTTACATCACCAAATGTCCCCACAGATGCACTGATGGATAGCCACAAATGAATAATGATGACCCAACCCTATGGACATGTAGAAAGAATCATCAAGTTACCTCATAAAAGCTGAATGATTGACACTGGTTCCTCAGTAAAAGGGCTAAGTTTTAGACATAGAAAACCAACTTCCAACATATTTTTTGTGTCTGGGGTTGGTAGAAAGACAGAGTTACTTTCATAGTATTGGTTGTAGAAGGCTTACATGCTACCCCAATCTCTCTGTGTTGCAAATATTCTTATCTCTTTGGTTAGTTTTTCTTTGAGATTTTTTTCCCCTGGCCATGTTGTCTAGCCTTTATGGAGCTATTAAGGAAATCCAAGAGTGCGCTGACATTTTGTTGTTTTTGTCACTGGTTCCACAGCCTACCAACCTTCTTTCTAGTCTTCAAAGATGTTTTGTGCATTTGCTGTTGTGTACTAGAGTTTATCAGTTCTGACAAGAACAATATAATCCCAATTACAACATGGGAAAAAAAAATCAAGATTTTCTGACTCACTCTGTAGAAATGCTTTGTAGAAATTTCAAAGAATCCATAGTAAAGAGAGAAGAATGAACCTGGAGGCAAGGCAGTGTTCTATGTAAAATAAGGTGACATCTGGAAGGTACTTGCAACAGACGACACTATAAGTGTTTGTTTTGTTGCTATTATTCTTATTTTATTTGTCTTTTGTCTTTTTGATGATAGTAGAGTTGTTCTGGATATATTTTTGTCAAGCCACCAGTGTGTATTGATGATTTTCCATGTAGGACACAAGGCAGGAAGAAGTGGAATGCTTTATTGCTATATCTCATATGAAAACACCAAAACAGCATTTCTGCTTCTTCTCTCCTCTTAGAAATAACATCTAGAACAAATCTATGTTCATTTATCAAGTATTTATCATTTGTTAAGCTTGCAAAACTGATCTGGTGAGTGGACTTGCTAACACATTTTGTGAGTGGGCATGGTGGCTAGCTTTTAGCAAGGTCTACCAACTGCTTCTCACCTGTATTTCTCTAGCTCTTGGGTATTGTTACTCCAAACACTAAGAGAAGTTGAGTTAAAATTTTGCTGCATGCCAGATTAGAAAAAATATATATGACTTTCTATAAAGAGAAAACAATCTTTGTCAGTAAATACCAGATTAAAAAACCACACCAAAACCATGGTGAGGGCCTCAGTAGATAAAGAGGTCAGGAATTATTTCTACTGTACTTTATTTTTGTAGTTTTGTGCTTTTATTCCCATGCTGAGATTAGTATATAGGACATAGCAATTATTTCAAGTTAGCCAAAGGATTTAATCTTGCAAATATGCTTTTCAAATAAACTTTAAAACTATGGGCTAATTAGAGTAATCAGTTTATGATCTAGGACATATCACTATGGAAGAGGGGGTAGAACACAATGGGAGAAATATGCCCTTTGGTTGTTGTTTAGAGATTAAGGTCTCTCTTTTATGTAGCTTTGACTATTGTGGAAATTGCTTTGTAGACTAGGCTAGCCTCACACTCACAAATCCACCTACCTGTTCCTCCTAAGGGCTGGATTTCAACCACCACACTTAGCTTCCTTGAAGGTTTGGTTTGAGCCTAAGAATATATGAACTCATTGTTGGTGAATTAAACAAGTGATTTTTCTTGCCATTTCAGCCCTCTATATGTTACTTAAGACATACACATGTATACAGACACTCAGACACATGCACTCCCCCAACATGCATATACTCATATACATACACATATACATAATCCCACAGGTGTACATACCCAGACAGGCTTGCTAACATGATCATCTATGAAGCTGTTCAGTTTAATACTGACTGTAAATGTTGAGACCTTAATAGAAAGAAGGGACAATCTCTTCAACTTTTCAGAATGAAATTCTTAATCTTGCAGCATTGCATGAAGTCATGGAGTTAGAATTTAATGAAAGACAAATAGAAGGAAAATTTTGATAATATTAACACTGTATCTCTTGTGATTTATTGTTGTTAACAAATCAAAGAGATTTTGTTGCTATTATGAAATATCTTGCTCTTCAAGTCAATTTTCAGTTATGAAGTTTTCAAAGCCACTTACTTTACTGAAAGTGATAATTGTGTTGCCTTAGAGGGAAAATCAGCAAAAAATTTTAGGGGCATCCCATGTTCTTTCCTATTGTGAGAGATGAAGGTCAATCTTATGGATACAAATTCCTTTCCTAATAGTCTTATGTAGGAAATGACTGGTTGCCAAGGGACCTTGACTCTATAAAGAATCAGATTCATCTGAATTCAGCTTCAAATTCAATGAACCATGAGTAAATTATTAAAGCACTTACAATACTTGTATTGAGATATCATTTTCAGCTTCACAGCTTTTTTTGTTCCTCCACATGTCAGCACCAGCAGAGGTCATCACTGCTAACTCGAGAGAAATTGTTTGTATGCCTTGATTGGCATTAGGTGATATTACTGACTGTCCCCAAGCCTCAAGTTCCTCTACATCTCTGTCACTCCATACAGCTTTCAGATATTTATTTGTACTGCCTTTACTCATTTGTATGTTGTTTTAATGTTTTATTTCTCAATACATGTTAGAAGTTCTTATTTTTATTCCCTTGTTCATTATGTGTTTTAGGTGTAAATATCCCTAGATATGTTGGTCAATATTGGTTCTCTTTCTTAATGCTTCTGAGGTATCGCAGCTACATTAAAAATGTTAATTTGTGCCTTTACATGCCAGCTGGAATTATATCTGTAACATTTCTAAGTTTATTCCAAAAACACAATCCTAACCATTTGGTCATGTAAGTATAAGGCTAAGCTGGGGTTTCTTTTTCATTCTAGCCTTTTCATTTTCTCCTTTTCATGTCTTTATTATACTAATAGACAACTACATAAAATTCCAGATTCAGAAATTTTATGTAACCCTTCATTTCTTCTTGCCTTCTATGCATTTAAAGTTCTCTATTTTTCCTGTTATGCATTCTTTAATAACTAATGTAAGGGTCTCATTTTTTTTTGATCCTCACTAGACCCCATGTGCTTGTTTTTTCTTAACCTATTCTGACCTCCATTTCTCTTTCTTTTCAATTTTACTTTTTTAAGAGTGCTATGAATACTATCACGTTATTGTTTAATTTTCTCATTTTATTTTTCAAGAATATCCTGTGGCTACTCTCTACCTAATAAAAATGGTTAGAAAGCTGGATTTAAAGCTTATAAATCTTATAGACATGTAGATTTTCATTTGTTTCCTTGGTTGGTTGAATCTGTTCTGAAAATTATATTTGTTAATAGCCTGATCCTGTTTGAGCTCTTACTACTAAGGCATAAATTATAATGAAAACTGTAACGTGTCTTTTACCAGAGATGAAAACAAGAGAAAATGATATAATATTCACTACAGATAGGACAAAGTAGACCAGGGAGAGATTGTGTCCAAATCTAGCTCTATGATGCAATGAGTTTATATACATGACTTATAGGAGGGTGTGGGACTCAACTAAATACAGATACACTACCATGAAAGCCCCTGGGCAATTTATATGCAGCTAACAGGATCTCAGAAAGGTTACAATTCATGAGCTCTCCAGATACACAAGAGGCTCCTGGACCAGTACACTCTCTGTGAGAATGTGACTGGGTCCCCTAAGAGATTCCTGTGGGAAATCACAGATGATCTGAATTAAGACATCAGTGGTAATATCCAACCCAGAGGGAAAAAGCTACACAGCAGAAACTTAGAGAGTACTAATTTCAGGTTTGACTTGTGGATGTTTATGACCTTGAGGTACATCTTTGGGGTTTGTTAGGAACCTTTGTGACTAATTTCCTTTCAGAATTACTGTCACGTTATGGCAAAGGTTCTAGTATACTGATTTCAATTTAATCTGGTTACTCTCTAAAAGTCTTCCTGACTATAGTGACTTGCTGATCATTCAAAAGCATAATACTCAGTAACTCTGTATCTGGATGGTTAATGGAGTTTCTCTTGCTACTGCCTTCTACTCTGGTCAGTTAGTATATAATAACTGTTACAGTGTGTTTTCTATTCATGAGTACATGCTTTGTGCCTTAGTATTTGTTATACATTGGAGAAAAATCTATGTCCTAAAGAGATGCATGTATTTTGTAGAGATACTATGCATATTCTATGAGAGATCTCTTATTTTTTTTAATCTATGAGACAAGTTAACTTAAATGTCTGCTGTGTTTTTATTTAATTTATCAACTCACTGATGATTATAGAAGTCACCCATAATTGTGTCTAGACCCAGAGATCTTTTTATGTCCAGCAGTGCTTGTTTTATTACATTGTGTCAAATTTATTTACAATCATGATATCTTCTTTTTTTTTTTTTTTTTTTTTTTTTTAAACTTTATTTATTTATTTATTATTTGCCTTGGTGTTTTGCCTGGAACTGGAACTACAGACAGTTGTTAGCTGCCATGTGGGTGCTGGGAATCGAACCCGGGTCCTCTGGAAGAGCAGACAGTGCTCTTAACCGCTGAGCCATCTCTCCAGCCCCTCATGATATCTTCTTGATAGAGTTTCCTTTTATAAATGCGTTGTGGTCCTCTTTATTTTTTTCTTAATGATGTGACTTAAGTTACCCTGTGTTGAATATCTGTATAGTGTGGATATCTTTTGGGTTTCATTAGCTTGGAAGTTATTTTTTCTTTCAGCCTGCTTGTGAATTTTGATTGTAAGATGAAGTCTTTGATGTTAACTCATTCAGAAATCTCTCTCTCTCTCTCTCTCTCTCTCTCTCTCTCTCTCTCTCTCTCTGTGTGTGTGTGTGTGTGTGTGTGTGTGTGTGTAGGAATCTGTGAGTGTGTGTATGTGTGCATGCATGCGTGCATGTGTGATTTTCTGTCTCTTTTTATCTATCTTTCTATTTCTATCTATCATATATATTCTTTAATTCTTTCTTTCATTCTCATTCTTGCTTCTTCATTGTGAGCCTTGAACCTTAGGCTTCACTCACAAGGGGCATGTGCTCTACAACTGACCTTTTAGAGCAGCCTCTGAACCACTAATTTTAGAAGTCAGTCTTCCAGTTAGAAAGGCAAACTGTAGTACAAAAGAGGTGCCACTACATGACAGTTATTATTTCAAATCAATTCTAATGTAATAGCATTAGGTATGCTTCGCCAATCTTTCTCAATATTAGAACTGCATTTTTTGATATAAATCTAGCTCTAGGTGTAGATATAGAGAGCTAAGAAGCTTTATACATGCTCACTGAGAAACATTGATGTCTGTAGTGACTCTAAGCCTGTGTGAAACCCTAAGGTAAGTTGTCTCTATATTACAGTGGCTCTTTAATTTTTTATTTTGCTATCTATTTTTTTTCTATTTTATTTAATTTTTAACATACCCAGCACTGTTCTCCCTCCCTCCCCTCTTCCCAGTCCTCCCTCAGCTTCTCCCCTACCCCATAACCCCTTGTAGTGGTTCTTGTTTTTATCTTTATTTTTTTTTTTATTTAAGGAGTTTTTTCCTATACTCGCCACTGCTCCCCCTCCATCTACTCCTCCCAGTCCTCCCTCAGCCTCCCTCACCCACCCCATCTCCTATCTGTTCCCCAGGGAGGGCAAGGAATTCCAAGGTGAGTTAGTTTGGTCTGGCATATCAAGTTGAGGTAGGGTTCTTAGGAAGGACCTATTTATAATACTTATGCTAATACTTAAAATATATGCAGAATGCTTTTGCATCTTGCAGAGATTCAAATTGACTATATTGAATATGTTTCAAACCATAAAATACACAATACATTTGAGTGAGAAAATATAATCTATACATGTCTAATATTAAATAACATCAAATTTATTGAAACCCAGATCAGATTTTGCATTAGAAAGTTTTCAAAGGAAAAAAAAAACTGTTCTTGATGCTTAGACTCTACTAATAATTCCTTGATAATAAGAACAAACATTAAGAGTGTACACATATGTGTGAATAGAGGTAATGAAATCAATTATAGTCAGTTGTTATTTTGAGTTATCAACATTTGATTGATCATCCTTAAAATGTATGAGAACAATGAGGAAAAAAAACATAAAAACATCTTGGCATAAGATCTTTTTTATGGAATGGCATCTGAAAGGATGTCTACAAATACCCCAAAGAGTAATTTCATTTATAATTACTATTTTTATACCCCTTACCACCATGGTGTTCTCTATGCTTGTATACATTGATACTATTAATATAGATGTATCTAGTAATTGGCACTTCAGGATACTTGAAACTAATTTTAGATGTCCAAGTAATACAATGATCAATGTTAGGGAATATGGAAAGTGAAAAGAGATTCTGTTGTGAAAACAAACCATACACAAATTGCTAAGACTAGGGAGATATACCATTGTAGGTAAAGTGTTTGCTGTTCAAGCATGACAACATACACATGATCCTTATCACCCAGTTGAAGTATCAAATGTGCTGGTACATGCCTATATTTCCAGGATGGGGAAGAGAACACCATAGGATCCCATGAGTTTCAGTGAGAGACTATGTCTCAAAAATTAAGGTAGAGTCAGATGTTAGAAAATAACCAGTGTTGACCTTTGATTCCTCCATATTTATGCCTGGATATGTGCATCTCTCCATACACAAGTCTGAAATATGCCTCAGTTATTCGTTGCTATAATAAATCTAGGTAACAACTTCAAAACTTCCATGGTATCTGAGTAAGCTGAGCTGATACTTCTGTAACTAGTCTCAGTCATTTCTGAGAGGTGTCTTTCCCTTAGATGATTAATCTTGTATTTGACCAAGAAGCTAAGTTTGTTTGAATATTTCCATTACATAGAATATTATGGTATAGCATTGATGCTAAATTCAAAAGCATGTGAGTTAGTGCCATGTCTTATTGTACCATGTTAATTCCTGTTCAGTTGACATGCCTAGAAGGTCTGCTCTTTTCTGAAGGGAAAAAAAGAAACAGTTGAGAGCAGAGATGTGAGTGGAAGAATCTCGGAAGAGTGGAGGGAGGAGGGCTGTAGTTGGATGTAGTGTATGAGGAAAACAAATACATAAAAGATAAAAGGAAAATTAAAAGCATAAAAAGTAGATGATCCCAGACACAAGGATGGCTCTTATGCCTGTGGTGTGGCTAAGCAGAGGCTGGGTAGGGAAGCATGGTAAAGACAACAAAATCTAGTGACAGGCTTAGATAAGTGATGTGCTTTGACTGCTTGCTTTATTTGAAAATCAGGAATGTATCTCCAGTTCCCTCAAAAGTACTACCCTTAATAGAAAATTGGAAAGTATATGCTGGGACACTTGTATTAGTTCCAGTGTGTAGCAAGGAAGCTGAGAAGTAAAATAACATATGTTGGGAGTCAGATGGGTAGATGAAGAAAACTTTCTCTCATACAAATGCATCCCAGTAACCACCTACCTTATGGAGCAGGGCTTCTCAGTACATGCCCTGTTACCTAAAGGATAATAGACTGAGAAGGAAAGTCAAAGTGATGTTCTAGTTGCCAGAGAGAGTAAAGGATGTAAAAGAGTTAACCTGGATTGCTACTCAGAGTGACAGGATAGTGAAAGTCACTTTCAAGAAGAGAAAACCATGAGAAAATGAAATGTCTTCTTCACTGTGGCTCTCAGACCAGATCCTGGAATGGAATGGTAGATTGATTTCTGTGTGTTAGAGTGAGGAAGGCTTGGCTACACTTTCTTTTGGAGATGACTTAGCATAAACCGTAAGAACATTTCTTTTGTAAAGAGAAATTGATTGTGAGACTCTTCTTGATGTCAAATCTATAGACAGAAAATACAAAATTTCTTCTGTTTTTCCTCAGCAATGATTCCAGTTTAGTTCTATGTCCCTAGTTGTGTTGGAAAATATCATATTTCCACTATTCATGGAGATATGGTGATTAGGAATTGACATTGGTCACTCAACATAGGATGCATTTAAATCATATCTGAAGTTCTCCCTCTGCAGAGTGATGGAGACTTAGGATTGAAATAAAATAGTCAAGCACAGGGTGTCTTCTTCTCTTTAGAAGAGACAAGCAGCATAAATTTAATATGTGATGCTAACATTCCAGAATTTTTCTAGGGAATCAATACCCCTAAAACCTTGTTATTACTCAATTTTATAGCAGTTTTGAAGCAGGACCTTAAATAATTACCAGTCACTCACATTTTTGTTAATCTCTGAACAGTTATGGAAAGATTTGGGAGATTTTTTGTCTTGAAAGCTGAGGATACTGGGAGTCAGTATTCTTCAGAGAGTACAGACCAAAAGATGTAGGTTACTCATCGCACATGTGTTAGGAGAGACTTCTTGGCTGTTTCTGGATAAGTATATCAGAACTGTGATAACTATGTGAGCTTGTTGGAGGCTAAAAACATCCTAGATTTAAGAGATGGTTTTGTGGAAGAAAATCATTATATAGTTTTATTCATGTATTCATTCAGAGTTAAAGAACTCAGTAGAATGATAGGAAAGAGATATTAAAGCAAGTCCCATGAACCCAGAGGGGAAAAGAACTCGAAAAGTTACATTTCTGAGCACAAGACATTTTCAAGCCATTATTTCCCGGGGGGGGGGTGATATAGTGGCAATAGTTCCTTATATAGTAGAACGCTACTTATTCTCCTTCTGTTTTTCTGTTTCTTTCTGCAGTTTTTCTTGCTCTATGTCTCAACCTCATCTGATTTTAGGTTATACTAAGGAACTGGCAAGTTGGTCTCTGAATTCTTCTGTCTTGGTTACAATTTTTCCAGGACTTGAAGGATGGAGGATTCATGTGGCAGATGAGAAGACCTTGGTGAAGTTATAGGCAGAGATGCTAAATTATGTTCATATAATTCCATCCTGTTCAGTTTCTGATTCAATAAGACTGAAGCCAGTATTTCATAGGGGTGAAAGCCAAACAAGCAGCATATACATTACCTATCATCTATTTATATGTTTGTGCAAACAGAGATCTCTCATCTTTCCCCTCTCTTCCATGCCCTACACTTCAGTGATTGCACCAATGTTTTCTGTATGAAAGTCTTCTTCTTTTCTGTAGCTCTGGTTTACATAGATTGGCAAGAAATATCTCCACACTTCACTCTTTCAGGAGTGGACATAGGAACAAGAATATGAATAAGAAATTGTGTGACTAGTCAGCATAGTGAATGTGTCCCAGTCATGCCAACTAGAGCTAGTGTGTGCCCTGTCTGGGATTTTGATGTAATTCTCAAAGTAAATGATGCTATTTCTACCAGAGTATAACAACATCCAGTGATATATACCATATTTAATATAATTCTGAGTGCCTTTTCTGAGTGATTATCTACTCCGAATCTTCATTTTGAGAATTAATTAATGTATTAGATAGGATGCAGCAAGGTCCACATATTCAAATTTTGACAGGTATTTGACAGCTACAGTAATTCACAAATTTTACTAATTTCTGTTCTAACAACAACAAAACATAGTTCTGAATTCATTACCTTAGACATAGTCTTATTCCAAATGTGCAGAATTTCCTGAGTAATTAGAGATAGCTGAGTGTGGTCTGAAGAAACAGTGTGGTAGCACATATCATTAATAGCAGTACTTGGGAGATAAAGGCAGAAGAATCTCTTGAATTTTTAAGAAAACCTGGACAATATAGCAGTTTTTATACCAGCCAAGGCTGCATAGACAAGCAGATAAACTGTTTCACAAAAGAAATCTACATAGAACACTTTTGGAGAATGCAGCAAACACTCCCAGGAAACTAACAACTGAAATGTCTTCCCACAGTGGGCCCAATTACATCAGACCATAGTCTGGCCTGTCATTTATAATAAGTGAGCATTGAAGAGACCTGGAGAAAAGTTCATCTAACAGGGAAGTGCAAACTAAGAGAGAACAAACCATTATGAAAGTTATGGATTTACTGTAACCAGTTAAAAGTGTGTGTTCTGATGATTACTGCTTGTTAGTACTACATTTCATACATGTCCATTGACAATATTCCTACTTAGATTATACCAGCAGAATAGTATTAATAAAGCTTGACATCTTTAGTATGAATGAATGATACCAAACCTTAGGGCTACAGAATACCAAAAAGTGAAACATCAATATTTAATTATGAAGTCTGATATAATCCAGGTGTATTTGTGTGCAAAATATCTAAATTTGACTGGGTCATACCTCTGATGACATCCCAATTGTATCCTTATATTTATTTTACATGGATGATATTACCACTCCTTTACCTCAGATGACTTACAAGTTTATTTGAACTGCTTAGAAATGTAGTTCCCTTCCTTCTGTGTGACAAATATAAATTACTAGGGTAGCACAGCATGTTTTCAGTAAAGATTTCTCCTTTCTGGATATAAACACAGGAGAGCAAATGTTGATACAAATGAAGGGAGGAATATTGTGTTGAAGTATTTCTTTGTGTGTAGAATGTTATTTCACAGAGCCCTAACACTTGCGGGGGGAGGGGCATGTGTGGAAGTCAATGGTAAGATAATTAGTGAGTTTTTATAACTATGAAGATTTAGAAAATTAATAACTGATAGCTAAAATATAGAAAAACAAAATGTGTTTGAAAGAAAATGAACTTTTTGTTAAAAATATATTTCTCCTGAGATTAGTTATTTATACTACATTTTTTAAAAATCTTTATTTGTTTGTTTATTTATTTACTTTACATCACAGCTGGTTTCCCCTCCCTTCTCTCCACCCAGCCCCTCCCCCTGCCCCATCAACACTCTGTTCCCACCTCCCAATCCACTTCCCATCTGTCTGTCTCTGTCCAGGGAAAAGCAAGTGCCCCATGAGTATCAACAAAACATACTATATCAAGTTGTAGCAAGACTAAGCACTTCCCCATGCATTAGCTGATAGAAACACACGAACACCTGTTGTCAAACTATATTTATAGAAAGAATATGTTACTATAATTTCTCCACAAGAATTACTTGATTGCTACATTGGCAACTTTGTAGTAACAGAATTTCTGTAATTTTTTGGAACTTAACTTCTATTAAATAAAAATGTGTTTTGATTATAAATATCCCGTTATCTGACAGAAGTGATAATGACATGTTCAAAATATTGTAGGCTTCTTCTGTAGTTACAATTGTTTACATGGGTATAATCTTGGTGAATGAGAATTTCTGACATTTGTATTTTGTTTAGATCCCCCCACACACACACCTTGAACTTTATGGTGTTTACTTAAGAGGCTTAGAGTGATAAAAGGGGTCCAAAGTGGCTTATTTTGTCATGAATATTTAGGATCAGGTGTCTTCCTCCTTAAGATTTTAAGATAAGGCTGTTTTCTTAAGAACTTTCAATATTTAGTTTTTTTGAAGACCAGCTCTGGATTTAGCTGCATATAAGAAATTTGTGTTTTATCTTGAAGTGTTCATATGATTAGGCATTTACCTTCAAACAGCTTGTTTTCTTTTATTAAAGGATAATTTATATTCTGAATTTTTCTTTCTGATGTTACTTCCTCAACTTATAGGTTTGAAAAGAACATTTATCTCTTCTCACTTCCATCCTGGTGCCTTGTGTTTCTTTCCACAGTTAGATATTTGATGGTATTTTTCAGAAATACCTTTGTTCAAATGTTTCCCAAAATGCCTTGATATGACACTTCTCCCTTCTTGCATGCATGTTTATTAAGCACAGAAACTTTATATTCCCCAAGAGTATAATGATTAATACATTTAAAAGCCCCCTCCTTGGGGATAAATTTCTGATCTCACATCTTTTTTTGAGGCAAACAGTTCTCTGGTTTCCAAACATTGCAAAGTTTGTTATAGACACTTGATTCATGGCTAGCTTAAGCTGAGACCTTAGCATTTTGCAGATATGTCTGATTTTTATTGCATCTAATATTAATGAACTTCCATTATACATGAGCTATAGAAACTAATTCAGGAGCTCTTACTTGATTTTTATTCTCTATGGAAAAACTATTCTTACAGGCCTTTCCCAAAGATGACAAAGCTTCCCTAGAACAAATACATTAACGAGGTTTTTTACTAATCTTATCTGAATAAGAGTAGCCATTACTTAAGAAGTCAAATTATTTAGAAGACAAGTTTTAATTTTATTATTGAATGCAAGAAAAATTTAGTAAAGCACTAGATAGTTTGTAGCTTTTTATGACAGTGAGAACAAGTATTTCTCATGGATTTGAAATGCTGTATTGCAGTCTTCAGTTATACTAGCAGGAAAAGGACTGTCCAGTATGACACAAATCAGTCTTTTTTGCAAAGTGTTAGTCCTCCGGATTATGACAGTTTTACAGATGGTGCTCATGCCTGTACATGCTACAGAAAAGCCATGAGGTTCTGAGTAGTAAGGACAAAAGCGCAATGATGGCAGAGCCCCTCCAGATGAAACACTGCATCTAGTTTTTTGGGTTTCTTTTTAACTCTTGGTCATTTTACACAATTAGAAGTATTCTTAATGAAAGTAGACTTTATTTATTGTGTGACTAGACTATGAAATATCTGGCTGTTAGCTAAGAGAAGTCAGACTTCTGGATTCATAGTCCAGCCAGAGGATCACTCAGGGTGAAAATCAGTTTGCATTTATCAGTGTAATGGGAAATAAATGCCAGGGATGTTGACACAAAGCAAAGTAAACAGAAACTCATTACGTACACCAAAGTGCATTTATGACAGAATGCTGGCCACATTGCTGCCAATCATCAGACAGAAGAGTATAATGCACGTGTGAATGTACCCTCAGTTCTCAAGGCTGAACCCCTTACCTCGTAGCAGTGAAGTTAGGTCTGTATGATGTATAACATGATTGTTATTGTTCCTAGTCTCTGTAAAAAAGTGCAGTGAGTCCATTTTGTTGTTATTGTTTTATGTAGCTCTTCAACTTAAAATTATGTTAGAGTTCTCATCTGTCTTGAGTGTGAGTTCTATTGTGCCTGTGTGTCTGTGTGTCTGTGTGTACATGCATGTGCATGCATGTGAGATAGAGGGAGGAAAGGAGAGAAAGAGAATAGAGGGAAGGACAGAGGGAGAGAAGGACAGCTAAAGAGAGAATGCACAGGAACAAATGTGTATACAGAGAGGACAAATGTCAAAAGTCATTTGCAAGGGAGTTTGGTAGTGTTCCACAATGACTTACATACCAAAATTTGTTTCAAAATTAGAGAAGAATACAAACCATAAACTGAGGTATCAATATGAAACCTGATTTTACAAACTTTATACATGCAAACAAGAATATCTTATCAGGCTTTCTTTTTCAGTGATGCTGATGTACAGCAAAAGGACAAGATTTACTTCCATTTGCTCAGAAAAGTTTATACTTCTACAAACTATCGAACAGCTTTGAGACTAGTATTAAATAAGACCACCATAATATCAAAATTTATGAATAATGGAACGTAAACTCACAGCCAGTTTTCAAATGGTAACCATTTGAAATCAGTAGAGATAAGGGAAGCCATCATATACTACAGAAACATATTTGTAGACTAGATGCATTCCTATCACAAACACACACACACACACACACACACACACACACACACAAAAAAAAAAACAGCAACAAGATTTCTGGAAGTCAGTCTTGTGTATTCCATATGAGGCAGTTTTGACATGTCTGGTGTCTTCTGTATTGAGCAGTGTGTCCTCTGATGCAGGCTGTGTTCATGATGCACAAGTGACTTTGGATTTCTAACAGTACCAATTGCTAAAATGGTTGAACATCCTGCACTACCACCTAATACACTTGGAAAATCCTCTAGGGCACCTTAGTTTCCACTTTGCTATTAGTTAAAAGTACTTGTCTTTCACAAAATTAGATGATTTATTTTCCTCATTCTTTTCTTTTCAATTGCTTTAAGTAGGAAAAAATGACATTACTTTACAATATGAACTCCAAAGTTCATTTTATACATGGGAATGTACGTTAAAGATAAACATGAAAACTGCTAGAGGAATGAATGTTGATGGTTGAACTAAAGCAACCGGATATCTAAAAGTCTCCGTCTCCTCCCTTTTGTACACTCCTATTGGAGGTTAGAAAATCTTAATTGTGTCAGGAGCTCCTTTTGCCTTGAAATTCTTTACTCATTTGTTGAATAAAAAATCTCTTATAGACAGTCTTGGCTCATGGCTAAGGCTCTCCTTGATAGTCTCTCTCTCTCTCTCTCTCTCTCTCTCCTCCTCCTCCTCCTTCCCCTCCCTCTCTCCCTCCCTCCTTCCATCTCCATTTCTTGTTTGCCTTTTCCTCCTCCCTCTCTTTTTTACTGTCTGTTGTTCCCAAGGTACCACTTTTATTACTTTTCAGGAAGGCTAGGACTGGAAGAATCAATCATTTATCTAGGACAATAAAGGTTCTTACAGAGGATATGGATCATGTCACCAAGAAGGTATCTAGTGCAGCAAGGGTATGCTCAAGGGTATGCTTGTGGATAGAATGTTATGTCCATGCCACAGTTGAGCAAACAGGTGAGGAAGGTGATGTAGAAGTCACAAAAGCACAAAACGTTACAGAAATCATTAGATTTGTGAAAGATACATAAGGTGCAGGTCCATGGTAATGCATCAGCACTCTTGTTGTTAGCTCATCAGGTAGCCAACACCCGCTGTGACCTGCATGAGTCTCTGGGTATTTTAGCAACCAGATGAGTACCAGCTACAAAGTCAGTTGACTGCTCTTTGTTGACTCTGTGGATCTTGAGCTCCAGTTCAGGGTTGATGGTTCCCATGTACTATCCATGTGGCCTGAGATAAATTTTCATCTGAAGCTTTGAATATTATAGAGGAGGCCACAAATGACAAAGCTGGGTTGTAGCAATATGTTCAGATTCTTTCAATATACTGCTAAATCAGGTTATCTTCAACATTGATGATCTCCAAGTATAAGGTAAAGTATATCTATATGTCCAGTGTCAGGATGTAGCCTCAGTCAAAGACACAGACCTCAACATCACTCAAACTAATCTTATTGCTGGCATAGATTGCTGTTGGGTACAGGAGGCTGTAAACTTCAGGGGTCACAGGGTGAATCATACCCCAGAATCCACATGCCCTGGTGATGCGCTGTGCATGTGCTCTGAAGCACATGTGCTTGGTACATGGTGATGGGGCAATGAGCTCTGGTACATGGGTCTCTGATGGCAGAACAGAAGTATGAGGACAAGGCTTTCTGCAGCTCCCTATAGCCTCTGTACAGCAGCCCACATCAAGGTGCCACCCATTCCCTTCATGTCGCCTGATTGGCATTGTCCAACCAGCTTTGCTTTTCTGATGACTAGCATCAAGGTCCCCTTCCTTTCATTATCCAAAGAAATCAGTGAAGATAACTGTTGACATATCTCAGAGCCTGCCCCTTCTAAGTGGTGCCTTTAGCTGTTGAGGTCACACTACACCTGAAGACACCCCTGGATCACAGACCTGGTGTTGGAGTGAGGTAAAAGGTATTGTGTAATAGTCTGCAACTGCTGAATAAAGATGGGAGCACTTTTCAGGTATCCATTCAAAAATCCCAGCATGAGAGAGCCATCTTAATGGCTATTTCCAAGACAACCAAACAGTCTTCTGTCCTAGCATCCACTAAAACAAATTCAACAAATTAATAAAAAAATATACAAAGCTAGAGTAAAGTGATTAGAAACATATTTATATTATACTTTAAAAATAATATATATATATTTAAAAATAGAATGTTTTCATTAGAAAGACACCCTACACACTCCCTAATTTTTTGTATAGACTTCATGGCTCACACTGTCTTCAGTGATAGACCAGTACTATATACTATGAACCCCATGACTCACCCCCATCTATAAGAGGCACAGAAAACCCAACATACCAAGTCTATTATCCAATATAAACAAACACTATTTTAAGGAATAACTGCTGCTTGAATGGATATTTGGAGATCCACACATAGTTTTTAGTTTCAGAAGAAGACAGAAGCCTTCAACTTTGTTAGTTTCTCATGACGCTTACAACAGCTTCGTTCACATTGACAACAATGTGAACTTTACACACTGCTTCATAAGCTATCAGGAGAAAACCACCACCCTATGAGAACACTAACATCTGACTAAGTTGAGGGTAAATCCAAGTCTGAGATGCACAGGCATGAGTTACTATCAAAAATTATGTTGTGTATGATTTGTTTTAATACCATAATTTCAGTTGTGTCTAGCAGTACAGAATATGAAGCTAGATCCCAGAGAAGTTAGGCTTAGAACTTGGTAACTGTACCAACTTATTTGAGGAATCACTTAAAATACCACTCTTCACTTAAAATGTCAGTTGGCTGAACACTCCACAGTGTATAGATCTAATTGATATTAAACCGTCAATATGCAGTAGAGTTAGGATAAATGTATAATGATAATAAATCAAGAATTACTCTTTAGCCCACATGCTTTTTATGTATTTAATATCAAATTATTCAAGGCATTTAACCACTTTTCATGTTCTATGGCAAATTTATACCATCTCTCCTATTTCTCCCTCCCTCTCTCTTCACCCTCTTCTGTGTAGAGAGAGTAACAGCGCTATATTTGTACATTTCTTCTTCTCAACAGTTGTTAGTTATACAATAAATTGCTAGAATGCAGACCAAGTGCCTTAGATGATTTTGACAAAGTAAATCTTAATAAAAAAAATTCCACATTCTTCCTTCCTTTTTAACATATTATCTTCAAAGCAGAAAGATGTTTAATAAGAAATAAAATGAATATGAAAAATTTAAAAAAAAAAAACAAGCAAATGTCAGGTACTGGGAGTGGTAAGCCCCTAATAACGACTTGCCCAGGCCTCAGGAGCTTCGCTTTCCAGTATTTATCCACTCATTAAACATTGTACTAAGTTTTGACATTTAGATTTTGCCTACTCGTGGAATTTAAATGAAAATAATGGTCTTTGGGGCTTAGTAGGTAATACTATCTGGATAACTAACCAATGATGACTTTAAGTATGTAGGATTTGATAAACATCAGTTTTATTTGATCTTAATTTATATGTGTATAAAATATAACTCTTTGTTTACTCTTGGGGGGAAAAATGTGTGCCTTAAAGTATGTGGCATTTTCCCATTGTTTTCAGTCTCAGTAGAAGCATTTAATCTCATTTGTTCAGCTTCTAATAACTCCTGATGGCTATACTGCCTTTACTGAAAATGAGAGAAATATATGAGATTATAAAGAGCGTTCTTTCTCTTTCCATTGACTTCTACAGTGTGCTAGGCAGTATGAGTTAAACTCAATAAATTGTCAGAGATGAGAACTCGACTTTTTAAAGTATATATGAATCAACATCATAAGAAGTCCTCTGGGGATTTTATAAGACTGCTGTATTTTATATTTAGATTCTGAGATCACTTATTTTTGTTTTGTTGAGTATTAAACCAAAGCTTTGTGCTTCCACTGAGCTACACTAGCTATCCACTAGATACACATGATGTTATGTGCTGTTTTCTTGGTATCTTTGCAAATGTGGTTGATGAAAACAGAAGAAAATCTATATTGCACTTCAAAAAAATAGTGATTTTTCTTTTGAGGTGTTGCCTCCAAATCACTTCTACTTAGAAGATTTAGCTAGATTTGTTTGCTCTTTCCAATACAATGCGAAACACAAATAGAGACATAAATTCATTTGGATATGTGAGAGATTTGTGCTTAAGCCTAGAACAGTACCCTCAGCCAACTGTAAGGAAAGGGATGCTACCTGTACCTGATTGGTAAATGTGGGAAATTGCAATATTTAATTCATAGTTCATGACAGTTCATGTTCACTGATGAACACAGATCTATTCATTAAGAGAAGCATTCTCAGAATTAAGACAATCAAACAGTCATAAACCTTTGTGTTTAATTTTTAATTCATGACTGCTACAGCTCTTTCTCCCTTTCAGGCAACATTGTAAGTTGATGTTTGCAAGCGATAATTGCATTATGCATTCTGAATGAAGTTATAAACGAAGAAAGTTTGAATTATTTAATTCAGTGAGTCAATTTTTAATGGAAGCAAAATGGGCTTGACTATGGTCATTACGAGCAGGAAAGTCCACTTAAGAATTTGTGCTTAATATCTGTTGTAAATATGTGTGTTCATACTTTGAAATGTAACTGAAATGTCAATAAAATCAGCCTTGATTTTATCATTGCATGTTGCATACATGTATGAACTTGCCTTATGTAATACATCTAAATCATGTGAAAGAATTGGCTCATATGGAAAAGAAACTACTTGCATAGATGTTGGGGAGGCTCATAGATATGTTTTCAACAGTTGAGCAGCTGAGGAAGAAAAACTGCCAAATACTGAGTACAAAATTGACTACAGGGTGAAATCCATGCTAGGCTAAGCTACAATACATGATCTCATTTAAAAACTGTGACTCCTTAAATGTTTTTTAATATATATGAAGCCCTTAATCATCTGTTTTGGTTGGAATTATTGAAATATATTTTTTCAAAAAATAACAAGAAAGCAGCTTTTCTAGGTAGATGTTGTACATTAAATGCAAATAATCACAGTAATGTTTAGGGATGCTTAATTCTCTTAAGTCCTTAATATGTAGAATTCAGATCTATCTATTGCTATGGACTAAAATCAAAGTGTTTTAGACACGAAGTTTCTCATTTGCATATATAGGTGCTTTTCACATATTATTTTATGTTCAGCTTATAGTACTGACCATAATATCTCTATAAGAAATTTAAAGAGGACATATTGTAAAATATTTCACTTGAATATTTGATTTTTAAAGATGAATATAAACCAGCCTTCTGTCAAATGAGTTTAAATGCCAATGCAATGAATATTTATAAGTATGCCTAATCTATGCCCTACTAAAACAATTCTCTTTACTTAGTGTTATTCACATTGGCAATTTTGTGTTTTTGGGCTCCTGTAACCTTTGCTATGTAGCAGTTTTCATTATCTGAACTAACTCAAGACTAGTGGGAAATATTTTCTTAGAATTAATGCCTCAGGTGTAGTAAATAACTTATCATGAAATAACAGGTATTGAATACATTCTGGGACAGAAGTGTGTTATGTGTCTTTCTTCAAATTTGTCAATTCAGCAGCATGCTTTACGTAAATCTTCTACCAGCTTTGGCAGTATCAACCATAACTATCTAAAGTAGTTGTTCCTCATCTCTTGTCTCTGCAAAAATCTCTCAGAGCAGAAACATATGGACATTTAATTGCCAATATAAAGTTAACAATTGGAGGGAGATTTCACAAATATCCTGGCAAAAATGACCAGAGCAATGGAGATAAAATTGTTTCTCCACTGCCAACCTCACAGCATCCTCTGGGCCCAGATCCAGATGACCACATGTTAGGCATGTGAGAAGCCTAAAGTGGATGACAGATGCATGAGGGTCACACTGTGAAACATCAAGAGCCAGGAAAAGTTGAAGCATTTCCCAAGTAAATTTCAGGATGAACAAACTAATATCAAACCCTGCTCCTAAATATTTTTTGACAAACCAATTAGCCAACTTAAAAATGTGAGTATGACTACAAGTTCACAGGACAAATTCTAAAGAAGGCACAAGCCAAATGCCATGACTGAACAAGTGAACTAAGCGGTGGCGATCCAGAGGACAGTGATAGATCAGTTATGCTTTAAGGAGCTCCTGGTGAAATGAGCTCACTTCATCAACTCCATCAAATGTTGGTTGTCATGGTCATTTCTTATGGCATAATCAAACACGATCATGAGGTCACTGAATCAAGGGGTTAGGAAAGATTCCTTGAAGGTATGGTACCCTCCTGTTCTTTCTGCTTATCTGTTCTTGGAGAAATTCTTTCCTGCATAAGTTTCTTCAGTAGTAACCAAATGATAGATACATTGTTGGATATAGTAACTTCTTGGTCACAACCAGGGATTTAAATGTCCTCTGTGACTATAAAGGTAAGCTTTTATTCTTACTCAGTTTGACTCCTTTAGATTTAAACAGCTTCATAGAATTATTGATCACCATATTGGGCTATGGAACCACCTCCCAATTGTTTACTTATAATTGAGGAGCAAGCTAATAATAAAAAGCCATAATGGTCAAAATTAATTTGCTTGCAATCTCAAGAGTCTTCTAGTGACAGGGAGAGGTGCACAACCATTGGTGTTCTGAACTATGAATAATTCATTGCACACAAGCTAGTCTGTGTTGACCTATGTAATTGCTACAGCTTGCCTAGTGACATAATGGTCCCAGATTGTGGAAACTTTGTCACAAGTGTCCAAAATTTCTTCAGAGTGCAGACCAGGATTCTGGATTGAACTTGCTTCTCAGATTATTTTGTAGTGATGCCTCCTGTAAATATGTCACTATTGTGAATCTTACATTGCATGCTAATATCCTACTCATTAGGCAACCTCAGTAACTGAACTGCAGCTTAACTTTGGGAATCTATAGACTAATGGAGAGTTTGACCAAAGGTGCCAGTCTCCCCAAAATCACTAACAGGTGAAGAAATTGAATTGAACTAGGCTCAGCCACCATATCCTAAAAATGTTTTATAGATGTTTTAAACATCCTGTAACTGACATGACTTACATGTATTTGGCTTTTAGAGTAATGGGATATTGTGTATTTTTCTAGACACAGTACCTCAATATTAATTATACTCAAGGAATATCAATAGCTCAAACTTGATGCTTTTGTCCAGAGAATTTTTTATAATCCTAAGCCTGAAGAATCTTGAATGATTATTGTTAGCATTTGAAAACACATATTTTAAGGGTAAAACAATGTCTTGGTGGTTAAGAGTACACACTGCTCTTACAGAGGATCCAAGTTCTGTTGTCAGCACCTACCTTGGGTTCTTACAATCACATGTAAATCCAGGGCACCTTGCTGTCTACCTGTCTGGCTTGCATTTCTCTGTTGTGCTCTTCATCATGAGATGCCTTCTAGGACACTGCTAAAATGATTTCTTTTGGCTTATTAGTCTAATGCTCTGAGAATATAGGTCTATGCTAACAACTAAAATTACCATTAGTAGGCATAAATTTCAACTGCATACCTTTTGAAAGGAGGTTACATTTTAATGGACTTTGGAAGCATCAATTTTTAGACGTTTCAAGTGAAAATATGTTGTATGCTTAGCTATAAATATTGTTTCCAAAGAGTAAAGGTGTAAATAAATATACAAGATAGAACAACTGATCCTCTCGATATATATTATAATTAATCTTGAATCACAGGCATGTGTATTTACTATTCATCTACACAGAAAATTAAAATATATAGGGTCATGAATGCAAACTTTCTGATATGGCTATATTTGTTTTAGAAAAATCAGTAGTGTTTATGTAGTCGAAAGTAATTTTGAGAAAGTTTAAAGTGAATAAACGAAGGCTGGTAGGAACTATCACAAGGAATGTTAAGTCTATAACACTATTTGCTCCTTAAATCAGGCCGGGGAGACTCAGTCCTCCGAAATCAATGAGAGAGAGAGAGAGAGAGAGAGAGAGAGAGAGAGAGAGAGAGAGAGAGAGAGAGAGAGAGAGAGAAGCAGCAGCAGCAGCAGCAGCATTTCTGGCTTCCTTCAGGGCATAAAGGCAAAATGCTTTGTTAATTCATGGACGGGGTTTTGCTTTCAGCTAATCTTTCTTGTAAAACCTTTAAATAGTATCATTAGTTAGAAATTTGACATACACTCTCAAGACAGGCTTGTAAGTCACAAGGTAGAAAAGCCCAATGAAACCTGAATCTAAGCAAAACACTAAGGTGGGGAGCAAACAGAAAAGGTATTTATGGTGCTTCTCCTATTGGCTGATTCCTCTGTTATGTGCTGCGGGGGGGGGGGGGATTGAAGGCAAAATGCTTTAGAAAGATGTAAAGTAAGATCAACTTATCACAACACAAAGAAAGGGAAATATATTTATCAAAGAACTTTTCCCATAAGTTCTGAATAAATACAACCAATTCATCTTGACATTTCTTCCTCTAAATCCTCGTTTTTGTCTCTGCTTTTAAATAAGATGTTGAGTGGACTTTCTCAGTTCAGTTCTAACATGGGCATTGGATATAAATATATATTGTAAAATTGTATTAGATTACTGGCTCTAATTAAAGGGGACACAAATTGTGAATCAAGCACAGAGTCCCTGGCAGTTATCATTGCCATGGTCACCATCACATAACCATTAGTGACCAGATCTTATCATGATCAATCCTTAGCAAATGACAATGGTGATGTCTTGTTATAAGATTTAGAATCACCTTGGCAACAAATCTCTGTGCATACTTCTGAAATAGGAGCTAGACTAGATTAATTGACATTCGAAGACTCACCCTAAATGTATGCATTTACTAGTGGGTGGGCATCTGGGACTGAATACAAAGGAGAAAGTCATTGATACACAGGAATTCTTGCTCTGCTTCCCTGGGTGAGTATACAGAGTAACCAGCTGCCTGAGCCTAGTATTGTCGTTCTTTCCCTGGCTTACAGGGTGAGTATAGAAAGTAACCAGCTGCCTGAGCCCACTCTTGGGGTCCCCTCCCTGGATTGATGATCTGTTTCCTCAGAACTGGGAGCCTAAACAATGGTTCCATCTTTAAGTCACTTTTATTTGGAATTTTGTCAGAGTAGGTAAATAACATGAGCACACTCATCACGTTTTCAGTGTGAGCATCTAGTCTCCCTGGCTTGATAAATCTGTTTTATCCCTGCTCTACTTCCCTGGGGTCTTTGAAATCTATGCACACAAATGTATGATTCTGGCCCTTGGTAATCTGCTTTGGTTTATTTCACTATTTATTGATAAGTCCCCATTTCTTATGTCAACTGTATGTTCTCTGAGGGCAACAGCATTTCTGGCATAATAAAACAAACTCTAGAATCATGTATTCTTGTCCTTTCATTTTACAGCCAGCTAGAAAAAAATAGGTTAAGTGATTTATTTAAGTGTGCTTAAGCAGTGTGAGGCACAGGGAAGACAGTGATTGCCTGCCAGGACTTCAGGTATGTGTAGTATTCATTCACTCCACCCCTCATGGTGAGTGTCCTTCCTCTGATGCAGAGCTACACACATACTCAGAGTGTACCAGGAACTTTAAGAAATGCCAGACATTATTAGAACAATTTTGGTTTAGAGAATGGTTTACAGATTATACAAAGAACTGTCTCTAATTCACAGCCAGCACATGTGTCTATTGCTCACATTAGCGCACCATCAGGATAAACTAAAAGTCACATTTCACTCATGTTTACAGATTGTCCTTCAGCAAGCAGATGTGTCTATTTCTGGCACTGGTACACCATCAGAATGAACAAGAAGTCACACCTCACTCACATTTACTGATTGTCCTTGATTCCAGTACCAGCCATAGTACCAACTGATTTGACACATGACTCCCAAAGGCTATGACAAGTTAAACTTTCCTTGTTGGTGGTGTTGGCCCTTTGAAAGCCTACCATAACACATAAGAGGATCTGTCACACTTCTGATAGAGTTGAAGCTCTGGAAGGAAATTGGTGGGAATTAGTTGCTGATGTCATGATATCAAATTCATGATTGATGCATTCAGTGGGACTTATCATTGCTTAGGGGATGCTTACTGGATATCTGGTTGTATCTATATACTACATAGGCAACATCATACAGCCCACGGTCAAGAACTGGGAATTGACTCCCCCTTTCTAGCATGATTTTATTGAAATCCTATTTACTTATAGTTTTTTTCTTTTCCTCATTCTCCCAAACCAATGAATTTATCTAATTGTTGTTCAAAGTGCTCAAGACTCATAGATTTCTTTTTATTATTATCTGGAATTAATCAACTCTTTAGTTGGTTTGAATCATCTTAAGAATCGATAAAATTCTATTTGGTTCTTTTTAATATTTAAAATGTTTTCCCAGTATTTTACTTTCCAATATTCTAAAATATTTTTGCATCTGTAATGAATCTTAACCAAAATAATATAAATATTGCTAAGCAAATTTAATTAGGTATATGTAGATTAGCTAACATGAACACACTAGTGTATATATTACTTATGACAATACTTTTCAAATCTATTGTATAAAATATGCCATTTAGGGTTGCACAAGAATTACATGAAGTCTACTTGGTTAAAAAAAAGCAAACAAACAAAAAGCCAGAGCCAGATATTGGAGAAAAGCTGAAAGATCTGAAAGGCAGAAGAACAAGCCACAGCCACTTCTCACCTAGCCACTCCTTACAAATCTTCACTGAATGCCTGTAAGTCCTCAGTTAAAAGAAAAGGGGTCCCAGGTGAAGGGCTAAACTTCCATCTTATTTCTTATTCTGCCAAGCTATAACACTTTCTTGTTCAACTTTCTTAGTGCTGGGATTAAAGACCTCTATGTTTTTCTAAATAATGTGAGGAGAAGCATGGAATCCCAAGTACTGGGATTACAGGTGTGTTCCACCATCACCTGGCTTTGTTCGGCTTTGAACTTACAGACAACCGGAGGGATCTCTGCTCTGTCTCCAGAGTGCTAGGATGAAAGGTGTGTGTCACCACTCCATTTTGTAGCTAGCTCTGCCCTCTCATCTTTAAATGTTATTAGATATACAATATACCACCGCACACAAGTTAAAAAAATATAATTTTAGATTGAATGGGAATTTTATTATGTGTATATATTCAAATGTGTTTTATAGTATTAATTTTAAAAGTAACTAATTTGAGACCAAAGTCATTGTTAGAAAAACAGCAGTTTTTTTAATATCACTTAAGATTCTTTAAGCTGTATAAAGATTCATAAAAATTAAATGAAAAATCATCACTAAGTAAAGACTTTTTTTTTTATCAGTGGAACATAGTATAATGCAAATAGCTCATCATTGTTTATTCAAAAGCAACCTGGAGCTGGAAAGATGTCTCAGTTGTTTAGAGTACTTCATGCTTTTTCAGGACCTAAGTAGGTTCCCAGTGCCATGTGAGTTGGTCCTCACCTCTGTACATTCAGAATGCATACACACATGCACACTCATATACCATGAGAAAGAGAGAGAGAGAAATAAATAATAAAATAAATCTTAAAAAAATCTAATAAATGTCACTAGTGGGTGACAGTGATAATATGCTGTGTTTATACTACTTGTGAAGGAGTATCCCTGTTTATGAAATATTTACTGTAAATTCTTTAACCCTGTGTCTGAGTGATATCCAAGTTACTATGAGAAAGTAAGCAGAAGGGAGGGAGTATACAATATTCTCTTGGGTCAATGATCAGATAATAGCCTCATGGAAATCTTATTTTACAAATTTGGCTACTTCACAGAATAAAACACAATGATTTGTAAAACCTTCAATGTGTTTCTGCCTTTCATGCCAAAATATCATAAAAATCTTCATGTAAAACGATCTGCATTCATATATAAAGTTGAACATATGCCATTTTAAGCCGGGTATAAAACAATGTATATTACCCTAGCTAATTGAAGCATAAAGCTGCCATTCAGAAAAATATAAGGAACCTAGTTAGTCACACATTCTGAGGTACCACTGCAGATCAGACATAGGATTATGTACTTTGTGAAATCCTCTTCAAAAATAGCAAGGTGATGTCATCCTAATTACTTTGAGACATGGCATTATGGATTATTTCTCTGTGTGATTATGGGATTAACTTCAGTTTGAGGTTTCAGTAAGATGTTTGAAATTCCAATAATAAGGGTGGATCCTGAGTTCCTATTGATTTTCCTAAGCTTGTAGGGCAGCCTGGAGATTATTCTCTGAACAGCCAACAGACTTGTCTATTTTAAAATTACAGGAGAAAAGTTTCCCTGCTTGGATGTAAATATCTAATGAAGATCACCCCTCTTCCTATAGGACAATAGGCATATGAATAAGTGTCTAAGAAGAAGTATACATTCTAGCTTCAGAGTGTGAGTTCCTTGCTGGAGATAATATTATTTTAATAAATATCATTGCTATGCCAAATTAAAAGAAAGTGTTAACACTGTTTGCATTAAGGATCATTTATGTATATACCTTCATACCTACTAACTTTGACTAATAGGCTGATTTATACTGAAGAATGACAGGTGGGGATATTTAAATTTTGTTTGGAAATTCATAAGTGATGGAATAATCCTAGTCTTCTGAACTCAAATGAGATGCACAATTAAGATGAACATGTGGGCATGCCTACTTACGACTACTTAAGAATAAAGATTTACATTACTATTTTCTAAACATAAAAATAGCCCCCAAAAGGCTTAAGATCACATATCTTTTAGATGTTAGAGGCACACCCTGACTAGATCCACTGTTAAATCTAAAGATTTGGGGACAATGTAAGCTGAGAATTTAGCATGTTCTGGAGTTGGAGGTGAGCTGATTGCATGGGATTGATGGAAGGCTGATATTCTACAGTTCATCCATATGTATAAATCAGATTTTGATTACCCATCAAACGTTGATTGTAGATGCCTGACATCCTTTGTATCTGTCAAGTTGAATAGTGTTTGATAGATAAACAAGCCTTGGTGTCACCTCGAAATGTTGAGAAATGATGGGTGAATAACTGTTTTTGTTCATGAATTGGACCACAAGAATGACCATGGTGCAATTTGATTAAGTAATGACATGTTCTGTTACATACTTTAATAATTCCTATAGAATTTTATTCAAAGGTATATTGATCATATTCCACCTCACCCCCTATAAACCCTCCCAGATAAATTCTTAACTCCCTCAATTTTATGTCATCCTTTTTATATTTTTGTTTAAGTTTTAAAAATTTTATTTTATAAGGGACTACTTCAAAGTAGCAACACTCTTGGTCTTCTGGTTCTTACCATATTCCAACTCTTTCTCTCTTTCCTAATATTTTCTAAGACTCAAGAACAGGCCCTGTGTTATAAATATATGATGTATAAGTGGGGACCTCACCGTCTGATCTCTACATCACAAGCAGTAATTGCTTTCTGTAATGACCCTCTGCTGTCACCTGCAAAAAAAAAAAAAAATCCAAATTCACCAGTTTTCATTTGGTGGAGTGATATTTTGTATTTACTATAATGTGTGCAAATGAAGCTGCAGTAAGGCCCCTAAGCAAAGATTCCCTAAAGTCCTCCATTAAGTCAGGGTAGCCCATTGTTAACATGCCATATCATAACTGGTCACAGATTTATTCAATAGTTTTATTCTTAATTTATACTGGAAATTTAATGTAAGATACACAAAATTAGAAAAGTTTAACAACAACAAAAAAGGGAAAATAGCAAAGGGGTCATCAGAGTTCCTTCTCCAGAAGAACAGCACTATGACTCTTGGTAGAAACTCTGGAGAGAATGTTGTAATGACTTTGGCATTGGATGTTTTACAGAGACTGTTTAGGAAATGATATTAGCAAGAATATAATGAGCATTTTATTTAAAATTACAATATCCTAAAGATAATATTTTAGTGCATGTGATTTCTCTTAGAGACAGATATTTGATAGTGGACTCTAAATGAGTTCATTTGCAGGCTGTGTGGATCAGACCATAAGAGTTTGTGAGCTCTCACTCCATAGGGAACGCATTTTCAAATCATGTATTGTTTATATAAAGCACAAAACTGCGGCATGTGTAGGAAGAACTGCAAAGCACAACTCCCATGGTGAATCATCAGAAGGAGTACACAGCTCTGTCTCTGAAGCAAGTTCATGAGTACCACTGTCTTAATCTAAGTTTTAAATAAAGTTTGTAAAATGATGTAGAGAGTAATAGAAATTATATTAACTTATCAAATTTCATCTCTCTCAAAACCTGTGTTTTTATGGATTGTTTTGCTTAATCCTTTAAAAACAACAGACTTAACATTAGAAAAGGAGAAATTCTCTACTATTGAGAAGTTTCTCTAATGTAATTCAATGTGGTTTGAATTATTTTCCCAAAGTATATATATAAAAAAAAAAAACAGTTAATCAATGTTCAGCGCTCCAATTTACTCTTATTTTACATTCCAACTGCAATTTCCTCTGCAGTTTCCTGTCTCTTATCCCCTCCCGCTTCAGCCCAATTCACTCTTAAACCATTTCTCCTTTGTTTCTGTACAGAAAGAGGTAGACCTCCCATGAGTATCAAGGAAACATAACATATAAACTTGTAGTAAGACTTAGCAACTCCCCTTCAATTAAGACTGGGCAAAACAATTCAGTATGAGAAATAGGTTCCCATGAGCCAGACAAAGCATTAGGGACAACCCCTAATTACAATGTTAATAGTTCCACAAGTAGACCAAGGTACACATTGTGACATATATGCCCAATTTACCTTTGAATTACCTAAGTAATTAACAATAGTCATCGGAATAAATCATTTTGGGAGTGGGTCATATAAGCTATTTGGATTGAGAAGCAAACAGAGATTTCAAATGAGAAGACAAACATCTTAAGCCCAGTCAGTGTTTGTTGTCACTTTACTTTCAATACTCTGGGTTACAAGGTCCACTCACTTTAGGACCTCTGCATAAAGAGATCCCACATGACAATTAGACAAATAGGACTCTTGCCCTACAAAAAGCCCCAGTTCCTGTGGATGTTGCCTTTATTTACAAAACAAGTATAGCAGTAATAATTTGGGTTTCAGCCTCCAAGGCAGGGAAATGACTCTATAGGGTGTGTTCAGTCTATCACATGAGACTGAAAAACACAGAGCCATCTTGAAACGCAAGATGCAGCAACAGAAGAATCAAAGAGACTGTAATTATCAAAAGAATGAATTCAGTGCCCTCACCTCTGAGATATGATGGTACCTGACTAGAACACAGAGACATGTATTGGTAGAGAGTGCTTTCAACAGTAACCAACAAGGTAATCAGGACCCCTGCTATAGATCTGGGAATTGACTCCACTGAGCACCTTCATGGGACATCTGAAGCCCATAGGAAGGTCATTAGTGAACTCATCACAAGTACCAACCTTCACAACTATGCTGTAATTAGATGCTGTTTGGAGTCCCCCTGTCCTGCCCTACACCACCCCACTTGTTGTTTTGGTAATTTATTAGTGTAGTAATGTAATAATCCAAAAATGCAAGCATCTGGAGATCCATGTCCAGAATGGAGGCTCTAACTCATCATTGTGTTAACAACCTAGCCAAGTGTGTGGTCTTCAAGATCTTCACCATATCTAAAACTGAGTTTAGAGATAAGGTACTTAGAGTTTGCCATTTATATTACAATGTATGTATACATCAAAACATCAGACTCTTCATAGTCAATATGTAAGCATTTAATTGTAATATCAGCAAAGCTAAAAAGAAAAAGTAATTGCATCAGTCTATCAGTCTTTCTCCATAAATATTAAGATCATAAACATATAGCTATATAGCTAGTCCATTAAAATCTGCAATTCAATGATAAATACGTTATGTGTAGATAGATAAATGGATGGATAGATAGGTATGTTTTTCCAATCCTGAGAAATTTAGGGAAATGCAGAACAATGTCTGTGAATAGGTAAAAGTGAAACCAACTATTGAATCCTTTGAAAGAACTTTACATCAAAAGAATAAAAGATGAAAAATGAGAAACTCCAAATCATTTTTACCTGTTCTTTGCCTATATAATTTAACAGAACAGAGGTTCAATTTATATTCTTCTGAATCTGAGTAAATAATGGCAGTATGGTTTTCTAAAAGGAAAATCCATTTGTGGATGTTTTCTTTTTTTTTTTGTTATTCCTTTTTATTTATATTTTTTTCTTTTTTTTATTTATCAAAAAATCAGTAAAATGAATTTAAAATGAGGAAAAGTTAATAATAACTATAAAGAGGATAAGAATCATAAACATGGCTTATCAAGGGTAGTCATGCAAATAAGATTGCTACACAGATATTTACTTTGTGTTCAGCTTTCCCTCTGAATTTTTTTTTCCATCCCTGTATATCCTTATTCAAGGTCCCTTCCCCCTCCCACCACATCTGGTCATTTTTCTTCTCTGAAACTCCCCATCCCCTCCCTGGGCAGGGAGCAGACAGTCCTATGGTCCCACTGACCCAATAATGCTTGGATCAGTCTCCACTCCTGGCCAAATCCAGTTTTGTCCCCCCCTCCCTCAAGAGTGAGTCTGGTGTTCCTATAGTTGGAGTGGGGTTCAAAGGGTCAGTCCAGGGTGTTTCTGATCCCAAGCTGTTCAGTGGTTGTGGTTTGCTGCTTGGGCATGTTTGGCTTCTTTTTCTTGTTTGTTTGTTTAGAGACCACCAGTGAGTAAGTACATCCCCTGCTTATCTCTCTGAGTTTGTGATACCTCGCTCAGGAGGATATTCTCCAAATCCATCCATTTGCCTGCAAATTTTAGGATATCATTTTTTCTTACTGCTGAGTAGTATTCCATTGTGTAGATGTACCACAGTTTGTTAATCCATTCTTCAGTTGAGGGACATCTAGGTTGTTTCCAGATTCTTGCTATTACAAATAATGCTACTATGAACATAGTTGAGCTAATAGCTTTGGAGTGTGAATGTGCCTCTTTAGGGTATACACCCAGAAGTGATATTGCTGGGAACCTCAGGAGGTATCACCATCCCTGACTTCAAGCTATACTATAGAGCTACAGTAATAAAAACAGCCTGGTACTGGCAGGTAGGGATCCTTGCAGATACCCTCAGCAGCAGCAGGAGCTGTGGGTGTGGCCAGGTGCAGAGTTCAGCTGCCACTGCTCCAGAGTGCGCTGGGACGCCGCAGAGAGCACAGGTCCCGGTGGTGGAACCGGAAGCAGTGTGAGGTCAACTCTCCCTCCCAGGCCAGGATACAGGCGCTGAGGCCCGCCGAGCCCTCCTCACCTCTGGTCAGGGTTCGAATCCGCCCCTCACAGACCCCTGCAGTTAGTTTGCTCAGTTCACTCAGTTCAGGGTCGCAGTAGGGCTCCTAGTAGATTCCCTGAGCAGCAGGAGCTGCGGGTGTGGCCAGGTGCAGAGTTCAGCTGCCCCTGCTCCAGAGTGCGCTGGGACGCCGCAGAGAGCACAGGTCCCGGTGGCGGAACCCTAAAATATACTTTTAATTAAAATATAGTCACATCACTTCCCACTTCTTTTCCCTCCCTTCAAATCTTCCTATAACTCTTCCAGGCCCTCCTATACCTCACCCAACTCGTCTTCAAATTTATGACCTCTTTTTCTTTATTATCTTTACATAATTATATGCATAAATATTTAAATACTACCTGCTGGGTCCACCCTTGTTGTTTGTGGACATATGACTTTAAGAATAAAGTTTTAAAATATCTTAAAGTACAATGAAGTCAAAAGATAATTAAATTTAGTATAAACTTTAAACTTTTCCTATTAAAGGTAAAACTATCCCATAGAATCTGGTGCTTTAGAAATAAAAGTATTCCTCCTCTGTACAACACCCCCCCCCATTCTCCTCTTGCCTTGTTCCTAGTTCCTTTTGTTTGGTTCTCTTTGCACATTTTCAAGTTTAAATTTTTTATAGCTCTCATTCATTGTTCTACTTTATAGTTAGTATATTTGTCTTCCAAATGTCTCCCAGTGCGTGGCTGTTTTTCCTTAATTAGGAGATGAATAAAGTATACAGAAAATACATATTATAAAAAGAAATAATACCATTAAAGAAAGGAAGAATGGGTCTTGGCTTTCTGTTTTGACATAAAACATGGGATTCTAGTTTTAAGACCAACAGTGCCTCCATGTCCGGTCAGGTTGCCTCTGATCCTAATGTGGACATGGTGGCTATTTCTAACTTTGGGACTTTGTGTTTTTCAGCACTGTATTATAAAGGATCATATTGTGCCCTCAAAAAAAAAAAAAGAATCTTTACTTTGAATTTGGCACAACTTTTGGCAGTTTAATACATCTGACTTTAAACTTAACAAATAACAAAAACTTCTGAATATTTCTACCAAGAAGTGTATATAGCACAAGTGATGAAATTAAATTATTTATTTTTATCACAAATGATTCTTTTAATTATTTTTAATTTGTGTCCTTCATAACTCTGACAAGCATTTTTTCTTATTTGATTTTTTATTTTTTGAACGAAGTCTCATTTTTAGCCTTGTATCCCTTTGTTCAAACTCTCTTGACCCTTCCTCCCTCCCAGTCACTTTCTCTTCTCCCCATTTACTATAACTAAAATATTACATGACCAGGATCACCATCATAAGAATTTATGGAATGTGGTTGTGTACTCTTTGGAGTACAGAATACAGCCCTTTCCTTTACCTCATCATGAATTAATATTTAAATATTTTCTTTTTTTAAATTTTCACATTTGAAATTTAAATTTTCTTTTTTATTGTAAAAAAGGTCATATATATATATATATATATATATATATATATATCCATATATCCTCTTGTTTAGGTTCCCTTCCCCCTCCTGCCTCTCCCAGTCACTCACTCTTCATCATTTCAAAAAAAAATTATTCATATGTGCGTGTAGATGTATGAGTATGCATGTGTACATGTGGTCCACAGAGACTAGAAGAGGACATTGCCCTGAATATAGGGATACAGACAGCTACAGTTCTCTGATGTTGGTGCTGGAAACCAGACTCTGATCCTCTGCTTGATAAGGTGCTCTTAAATACTAAGCCATGTCTCCAGACCCATTTCTATCTTATTTGTGATCATTTTCTTCACTTTTTTTTATTTTTATAAATTATAGTTTGCTGTTTCCCATTAAATACTGGTGTTTGAGATCTCAACACATACTGTTGAGGATTCATATAACTTGACAAACCAATATTAAAATTAATATTATAATATTAATATTATAACCAACTGCTTCAAAAATCATATTGACAGCATCATAATATCTGAGTGTCTGTGTTAGGTTTATCTATGGCAGTAGAGATCATTCTATATTCTTAGAGAACTGGAACAGGGCACCTGCCTATTCATTGTAGAGACAACTGCAACTGCTGTGTTTGATATTGATGGTGTAAACTCCATTCATTGACTCACATTACATAATGCAGTATTTCTCCTTCAAGAACAAATAATTATTGTATAAAATGATCAACTTTCCTTTTATTTGGGTAGTTTATTTAATCTCTACTTTGTTGTACACACTGTACTTTCTCACTGTAACTATTACAAGTCTTTTCCTTTCCTATTAATACACTAAGAGGCATCTTCTCCAGGTTCATATTTGAATTGTTCCTAGATGCCTGTAGGAAGCACAGCATTTAGTTCCTTGTGGTCACAGATATCTACAAAAATCAGGAGTATTAAGCAGGCATGATTATCTCTCCAATAGGAAAGATATAAAAAACCCTTTTCCATCCAGAAAGATGTGAATTGGAAGTAATTAATAGCTTGGTAATTTACATTATTTGTTATCCCAAAGCATATCAAATACTAACAACTAAGACTGGAGGTGGTCAGTAATATAAATGACCCTTCTGTGAGCTCCCCAAGTTCCCACAGCCATGACCAGAGGTGGTTATTAGCTCAAATGGCCTCTATGTTTCTGTATGACCAAGACCAGGCAATACCCTTCTTGAGGCTTAAGCTAGTACAGATAGGCTATCCTTAGAACTCATCTTCTAGGAAGAAATGACATGTACCCTGAGTCAAGTATCAATATAACTACATTTTATTGTGCACTGATGATTGTATAAAACATACCAGGAAACTTCTTTTTTCAAATTATGCTGTGTTAAAATTAGTTGGGATCCAAGTCATGTTGGTACATACCTTTAATCCCAGCTCTGAGAAGGCAGAAGTTAGTGGATCTCTGCGAATTCAAGGCCAGCCCATCTACAAAGAGTTTGAGGACAGCCAGGGTTGCTACACAAAAACACTGTCTCAAAACACCAAAAAAGGTAAATTTGTTGGGAATAAACTGCCTGGCATTAGACTCCTCAAAACCCCAAAATTTTGGTACAGGTTGACAAATTCAATCTGGACTCACTTTCCATTCTTACCTCTTTACAGTTTGCTTCCACACCTGCCATAACCACCTGTACTGTCTACCTCACATGTCTTACTTACTATGTATTTCTATCTTGGTCTAAATATGGATAAAAAGATATTTTAACTGCACCAACTATTCTTCTTCCCAGTCTTTGACAGTTATCACAGAGACTACATGAACATAGTTCATTACAAAGAAATCTATCGTATGTGGATAGTAATATGGAAATATCTCTTTTGCTTCACTCCCACTATCCTTTCGTATTCCGTAAGACTTTACATTAAAAATATATTCTTTATTTCCTTATCTCATCTAATTTTTTTCACTAGCCACTGTAAGCTCACTTTTCCAGTACATAAGTAACTCAGTGAATTTTGACTTCTCTATAGTATGGAATAAACATAACAGAAAATCAGCAAAGAAAGCTCACTGGGAAATATCATGTCCACAGATTGGCCTCTATTCTATTGCATTTTGACTTTTAATCTGACATTAACACAGAGAACTGCTTTTCATCATTTTGTGCCTATAACACAGCCAGGAACAGGAGGCTGCCAAGGTCATACAATGGTCCTGGCCTTGCTGGAATATAGTGTTCTTTCTTGGTTTTATTTACTACTCCAACTCTCTTATCTTTATATGATAATTCAAAACAGGGAACCACTGGTGACAAGTGTTTCTCATCTTCAAAGTGATCAGGATGTTCCTCTTTATACTTAGTTAAAAACTAACCTATCAGTCAGTTGTCTATTGATAGATTATAATTAAGATTCCTCAGGAAGTTTTGAGGTTTAGCTGTCAATTAGAAAACCATTGAGTGTTCAGTTGTCTGAGTGTCTCTTCTCAGTGAGTGTCTTCAGTGCACAACCTTGATAAGGCTAGAGCTTCAGGGCGATATTAGATTCTACTGCTTTTGAACATTGAAATTTCCTAACATCTGTTCTTGATGGCTCATGAAATCTGAGCTACTCAGTGTGGATCATACTCCAGCTTGTCTCCATTTATGATATGGGGGTGTCAGTATTCGCCACCTGTTGCGACATTCAGCAATATTACAAAAGCTTGCTGCCAAAGCCCTGTCTTTTAGTCCCCCACAGTATTACTCTTTGTGTTTTTCTATGCCAACCACCTGGCACAGTCTTACTTACATGAAAAGCAAGGTGGGCTCATCTTCAAATGAGACATATTATTTCTCAAGGGACAGAAGAAATAATGCCCCTTGCAGATGGTCTCCAGCACACACCTTAGTTGAATAACTAATGATGACATACAGAGGAGGATGCTAGCAGCAAGTTGCTTTCATGGACTTCAATTTTGTCACAGTGAAAGCTTTAAAGGTGAGGAGCAAAGAGAGTTTATTTCAAGATGATAGAAACCTATGCAGCTACCTTCTGCATAAATCATGGGTTTGACAAAGACACTCTCCATTGTAACATGTCTGAATAACTTGAATGTATAACTATAATCGAGAAGCATCCATTTTCCATTCCAAACACGTTTGTTTTTATGACTGTTATAAAGCATGCCTGTAACAATTCTTAAGACTTTCCTAAATGTACTTCAAATGTTCAGGATGGCTTAAAAGAAATTGACTGGAGTCATCAAATGATGTCAAATATAACAATATGACAAGCATAAACCTCTGGTTTAGATCCCAACATCATAGTGGTTGGCCTGATGCATGAAAGATCTCAGTATATTTCCTTTCTGTCTTGTTACTAAGTTATATTTCTCATACTTTATAAACTAGCATGACATCAAATTCTGTACATTATTCCTTCTTCACATTTGTAAATGGAACTCAGTCCTTCTCCATCCCAACTATCATTTTGTTAGTGCAAGACAACTAGAAACACAGAGATCATGAACACATGAGATTTCAATCACCGATTTCAACTGTTTTTGTACTTCTCTGCCATCTTGAGTCAATGTTTAATGATTAACATCTTAAACTGTTTACGGTGTTTCTAATCCTGGTAAATGAACATAAAAGATGGACCTCTGAATTTAATAAGAGACTATGATTAAGAATGCCAAAACCATTACCTTCACAGGCTCAGGGAGCAGTTTGTCGATTATAGGATTGCTTCCATATCCACCTGGAAATCAGTTAATGTGAACAGATATTTAGTGACCTCTTCTGCAGCTTGCATTATGTGGAATAGTAACACATTATGTTAGACGGCAGAGTACTAAGGGGTGAAAGTTTCTCACCTCACCGAGGTTACCAATTTTTATGTTCCACCTGTTTCAAGATAGCTCTTCAAACAAGCAAGGGTAACTGGAACTTCAAAGAAGGTCACAAGCAGCTAACAAAAGGAATTAGCTATATACTGTCATAATGTATAAGAATGTTTGGTGAATGTAGATCATTATTCATAATAGCAAGAACCTGGAAACAACCAAGATGCCTCTCAACTGAAGAATGGATTAACAAACTGTGGTACATCTACACAATGGGGTACTACTCAGCAGGAAGAAAAAATGATGTTCTAAAATTTGCAGGCAAATGGATGGATTTGGAGAATCCTCCTGAGTGAGGTATCTCAAACCAAGAAAGAGAATCAGGGGATGTACTGACTTTATTAGTGGACTTTAAAAAAAAGATGTCATTATATACAAGAGTTCAAGGCTAGAACATAGCTAAATAACACAGTGCCTCACTTCTGCATTGATGGCCTCTGGCAGGGGTATGGGTAAGGAAAGACTTGTTTTCTTTAAGGGTCTGGCCACAGGGAGTTTAATTATGGTTCACTAAGTAAGTGAGTAGCATGAATGGGTGTTTTTGTAAATGGAGAGATCATAAGAGTGGGTATGAATCTGAGAGGTCTGATAACTGAGTTTCATGGCGTACATGATGTAAAATCACCAAATAATAAATATATAAATAAAAAATAGAATTTAGATAAAAGACTTGTTGCTTTAATAAATATTGGTTCATTTCATGGCATATATAGTGAGCTAGATGTGATGTTTCTAGATGACAGATTCTGACTATTAATCAATCCTCTGGAGAAAGCTTTACTGTTTTACAATCGATAGATATTTTCTATCTTGAAAGTATGTATTATTGCTTAAAAATGAATGAATAATCAAAGAATTTTTCTGGGTATTCATTAATTAGAACATAGACTGAAATATGTATGTATGTGTGTGTCTATCTATCTATTTGTCTGTCTGTCAGTCTGTCTATCTCTATGTATGTGTGTGTGTACAGGTATATGTCTAGGTAGAGAATAAAATTTTTAAAAAAGATCAAGAGAGAGTAATATCATGTAATGAAGAAAGACAAAATGTTCAAAATTTATCAGAAAGATATATGAGTCATGGAAGTAGTTAAAACTACTATTCTTCTAAATTCATTTTTGTCATAGTTATTTTTTTCATAGTAGGTAAGTGAATTAAAATTTATGGGCATTGAAATAGTATGAACAATAAAATGATAAATAGATAGATAGATCGATCAATAGATAGACAGATAGATAATGTAGTTAATTGTACAAAGTTTAAGTCTGGGAAAATATTTGATTGGCTTTTTTAATCCATCTCTGTGTTTTTTTATTGGTATGTCAATTTGAAAAGATGAATTTATTTAAAAATGTAAACACACACTTCTAATTTTCAAATCCTAATGCTGCTACTATTTAGAAGCTACAGGTTTCAAAAATAGAATTGGGAAGGCCACATACAATTATGTAATTTGACTGTACATTTGCTAGTTATTTCTGACCAAGGAATAGAAAACAAAACTATTGAAAGTAAATACTCATACTGAGATTTTCTTAGGACTTTGAATTGTGTGACCAATTAGATTTGTGTTCAGAAACATTGCATTTTTCTAACTCTAATTTATAGTATCTCAACAAAGCTAAAATTGTTTATTTATACTTTTAAATGATGTTTTATTTAACTTAAGTTTATAGGAAATTTAGAGAACTCACATATTTCACAACACAAGTAAGGGAAAATTGAGGTATTTAATAACGTTAAAGTTGACTCACAAGCTCTTTAACAATGAACAACTTCCAGTATTTCAGGTCATGTTCTTTACCTTAAAGAAATTGAGGATGACATGTTTCAAATGCCTACTTGAAGTCTGGTTTATGATGTCTAGGCGATGTCTTTTTTGTTTTTTCCATCTTTCTATGTGGGTACAGATAATCAGTAAGATAGACAGGAGGAGAGGGAAGGAATGTGGCTAGGAACAGAAGTTCAAAGAAGGTAGGAGATGCTAAAAGAGATGCCCAAGGAGCAAGCTGTGGAGATAAGAGAGACAGAGCCTCGGTGGGAGACAAGAAAATGAGAGGGTACAGTAAGTCAGACTCAGAGAAGGTGATGATAAAAGGCAAGGCAGGCATGTCAGAAACCTTGGAACAACAGAAGAGAAATAACATTATCAGAAAAGCCTGTCCTCAAGAGGATATTTAAAGGATATAAATCTAATATTTACCAGATTAAAAGATGATATGAAAACCAACTGCCTTATTTAAAATGAACACTTCATGACAGAAGCCAAAATTCAGTGGGTTAGATTTTTACCTCACATTCATTTTTAAGTCTCTCTTCCAGGCTCTTTTACCACTATAGTCAAATATTCTCACCAATCTGCTTCTTTTCTGTAAGGGAGAAAAATCACACATAATTAATTGTAAAAGTAAGCTTTTGCTAATAGAAAGAAATGTTCAATATTGAGTGACTTTATATATTCACATATGAAAAAAATGAGAAGAATTAAATGCAATGGGGTCTAGTTCATGATTTAAACAATTCTACGTATCTTGACTTACCCCAGAAGCATGCATATATTTTGTTTGTTTGTTTTCCTCTTTTTCTCTTAGCAATATAATTTTTTATTATGAAAGATAAAAAAGTCATTTTTTTATCCATGTATCCCCTTATTCAGGCCCCCTTCCCCCTCCCGCCCCTCCCAGTCATTCACTCTTCTCTCCATCATTTTATTTCCTCCCTAACTTCTGGGCCTTTTGGCTAAGATCAAGTGTAGCATCTGTTCTTATCAGTTTGTATTCCTTTTTAAGTGTATCCTTTTGCAATATTCCACCCATCCAGTAATTGTTAGGCCTTTGGATGGAAGAGAGGTAAAACAAACTGAAACATAAATGCATGCAATGACAATGTTAGACATAGTTATTTACGTTTGGGTCCACTCAGAGATTCAGTCTCTTGAGAACTGTGTTTCCTGTGATGTCTTTTATTTCTATCTTAGCATATTGACTTTTATTTTATCCAGATTCTTGCGAGTATATCAAGGCAACTGAAGATCTGGTACCTAAAAATCTTAGGTTTACAATTGCCAGAAATAGAAGCCTCCTTTTCTCTTCGTACTGAATATATTTCAGGGAATAATCATCCTGAGATGCTCTTTGTGTTCCCCTTGTTAAACCCATCCCTCAAGAAGAGGACACTGAGCCTTGGTTCTCCAATGGAGGATTAACATTTAAAAGTAGAAGTCACTATATCCAGGCATGAAACCTTACCTCTTTCTAATCTAAGAAAAACTTTTTTTGTTTCTACCCTGAGATTTCATGTTGCAGTCTGTCAAAGCCAAACATGTAGTCCTCATTTTATAGGGAAAAAGGAGTTTATTCTGGAGTCATTTTGAGTGACCATGGCTCAGGAACTGTTACCAATAGGAAAGCAGTTTTATTCAGTTTTACAGAATAAAGTCATAAAGTAAGGCAAGTTCAAAATATGTTGGTGGGTACATTATAGATGAAGGTACAGCAAGATGTGGGAAGAAAAGTTAAAATATTCCAAAAGGTATTTAATCTATTAGTCACAGATGTTAGTTTTGATAAGAAGTATGCAAGGCATAGGTGTTCTGGGTCCTAAAGTTAGCCCAAGATAACCTAATTAGATTTTGGACTTTGAATCTCTTCACAGTACTGAGATACAAATTGGTCAAATAGTATCTTCAGACACAGCTTCTTTTCAGGTAGGTTACACCCTAATGGAACACACCTCCTGTAAACACAGGCGAAACTATTCAAGCCAATATATGAAGCTATGAGTCATATTTCTCCTTTATAGTTCCTGTAACTACCACACATGCCATCGGCATTATTGAGACTGGCTATAACTCTATTCAAAGAACTGGCTTTCTAGTCTATCAAACTAGATAAGCCAAAGTTTATCAAAGCAAAAATCAAAGAAATAGGAAGAAGTCAAATGTAAAACCTATTTAAGCTCGTTAGATCATTCCTTTAAAAATTTAGATTGCTACATCTTCTGAGTGTCCCCTTAGGACTGCTCCCTCTACTTCTTGGTTTAGAAGCTGTTTTCCGTTCAAGGTGAAATAAATTCTTGCCAATATTTCCATCAAAAAAAAGGAGTTTAAGTTTTTGTTGACATAAACTTCTGATCACATTCTGAAGTGTCAAGTAGTTCAGAGAGAGAGAGAGAGAGAAGTTTTTGTTGTCTTGATCTAAAAAAGGCAGATTCATTTCTGAATATCCATTAGCTATTACATATATGCCCATGATTATGCTAAATGTGCTTAACAAATCCTGGTTCCTCAGGTTGCCATGGAGTCTCTTGGAGCCATCTGACCCTCACAGCCTCTCCAGGTATGGCTGGCTCTCTACTAACTGAAGACTAGCCAGATACATAGGGAAGAGAGAGCTGCACTCAGACTTCCTTTCTGTACTTCATGGTCAAACTAGATGGCAAGTTCATATCATATGTGCCTATATACTGGCTCATATGAAAGAGATGGATAGTGATTGTTCTTGTACTGATGAAGCTTCTGCATGAAGAAGAGAGCAAACAACATGTAAATTAGCAACCATTATTTTCTCCTAAATGAATAAAGCAAGTGTTTTCTGTAAATATTGTCTGTTAATGACACAAATAGACAAGAGCTGATTGATCATGAGGGACGAACAGATACTTTTAGTTCATTTTTATTGATGTAGTACATTGTGTAACACTTTTAGCTACATTAAAATATAAACACAGTGGGATTTTCCTGAACCAACTTCCTCAGAAAGACTCATAATTAATGGATTCATTAACAGTGGGTTCATTAATGCCCACACTCTTACTTTAGCCTATGCTCTGCTGTGAGTTTGTTAATTTATTTTAAAAGATACTCACTGTTGAAGATAAGTTTTATTCTGTAATTAATATAATTAACAGTGGACATATGTATGATGATCTCAAATCTGGATGATGGAACATTTTAATCCAAATGAATCTTTAGACTATTGATATTTCACCCGAATTACTTGACTTCCTAGATAAAACTTCATACAGTATTACATTTTAAGTTTCTATAAGTATCAGTAACTTGCTGTGTTTCAAATGATGCTCTATAAGAATATAGCATCAGTATCTGCATTGCTTTCAGATGCTTTTTACATAAACATTAACTAACATTATAAGCAAACAAAAAATAGATGTATCAACCTAAAATACTTCAAGTACTTGGGTCTGGAAAGTGTGTGTGTGTGTATGTGTGTGTGTGTGTGTGTGTGTGTGTGTGTGTGTAAATTTTTTATGTATTCTTCATGGTATTTTTATAGAACACATGATAACTACTTTTTCATACTTTTTCTTTGTTGAAAAATTGTACCACCACATGGCAGAGTGTAGATAAGAAATATGGGTTAAAATGTAAGATCTAGTTTAGTAATAAGCCTTAGCTATTGACTGAGCATTTATATGTCTCTGTATCATTATTTGGAGACTGGCTAGTACAATAGAAAAGTCTGCCTGCACTAGTCAACAAATAGTGTTCAGTTCTGCTGTGTCTGCTTAATATATACCTCTGGCTCCTGCAGTACCTCTGTGGAATACTGATGTACAACCAATCCGTCATCTGTCTCTACAGAACAGAAAGTTTTACTTTGTAGATGCCTTTAAATTATAATTTAGGTGACATGCTTTGGTTCTTTATATGATAAATTAGTTAAAATAGAATCAGCTCTTTTATTAGCCAATTAAAGTAATATTTATTTTCAGTGTACAAAGATTTTTCTACAGCAGGCTAGCAAGAAAACTTTACATAAAAATGTGGACATTTGGACAGCATGTTTTCATTCTTCACTCCAGCTGTGAATGATACTCTTTGTAGGGAGGGGAGGTAGGGCTAGGGTTAGGGTTAGGTAGGATTGTAATGAACTCAGATTTCTCAGGCCTGCTAATGGATCACTCTAGGACTCTAGGATTCCCTCTCAGAAATCCATTTGATGACATGAAAATCAAAATAATAAACTTTGCTTTTATAGCTATTGTCTGAATTTCTTCCCAATTAAAATATATGGCTGACAACAAGTAAATATTAATTAAATAAACTTAATTGTCATGTCGATTTACATATTAATTTTGGTCTTCAAGATATAATATGTACTTATTTTGATAATACAGTTCAAAGGCTATTTAATTTGAACTAGTATTACATGTTTTAATAGTATTTCAAACTGTAGAAAAGGTATTTTCTATTTCCCCAATAGGATCTTCTAAAATGACTATCCACTATTAGGCTGTTTCTTTATTATATAATCTTAAATTGCAATCTTCCTGAAACTAAATGTTTTAAAATTCCTCAAACTAAAAGTTTTAAAATTGTAGCTTCATTTCAAAGTGTTAATCAAAAATGAGTGATACTTAGATTGACTGGAATCTCTAGGATATCAGTCACCTCCCCACTTTCTCTGGCAGTATACCTCTAGGCAATGAAATTGACTGACAATATGATTTGAAGAATGAGCCAGAAGTGTACAGGGCTGAGGTCACCTTTTGGTGCCTGGGGACACATTCACAGGGAAACCTTTACCACCTCTTCAAGAGCAGTATCTTAGTACAGTACTGCCTGCATGACTGTTGGAGGAACGTAAGACATATGATTGTATCTCATTCATTTAAAGTAATGGGAAAGGAAGGACAGATGCTCAAAAAAATCAATACCCAGAGCATAAAAGCTTTGGTTATGTCTTCAGGTGAGAATATAAATCAAGCACACTGGAAATGTCTTGGTTTTATTCTGTATTCATAAGCAAGCATTCTCTTGTGCTGGTTTTATCTTCATGTTACAAACACACCCTCTAGCTTCAGCAGCATTTCTGTGATTAGTGAACCGACTTTCCTTGTCTCTATATCTATCTACTACATATAAATACTAAGAAATCAGAGTAGTGCTGGACTTGAAGTAATCTTTGCATTTGGTTCATGGTTTCTCTAAGATGCAGAAGAAGACCTGTTTATTCTTTGTATATTTTTTAGTATATTAGAACCCAAATGATGAGTTTGTTTCTATCTAAATCATTGCCCTTCCCCTGCTATAGACTTTTGGACTGATTATCATTTATGTGCTCCAACCATGAATGACAGTTTGCAGGGAGGGTCCCTAAGACTCTGATGAAGGCATATCATTTGGAACTGGTGATAGAACAATAAGACACCAATGTTTCCCTGGCAGAAATCCTAAAAATATGGTGTATGATTTTTACAGGAACATAGAAAATATCAAAGATGAAATAGAATCTTCTGTTTGAATGTATTAGTTCAATGATTTATATGACTCTCTAGCAATCCAAGACAAAAATACATACCTATGTGAAATATTATTTTACTCTTTAAGGTTTTTAGAAGGCCTTAAACATCTTTTGTCATAATTTTCAGTAGTCTTGTAAAGTTCTGGAAATACAAGTACAGCTTTGAACACAAACTGAAGTAATAGAATATCTATAATAGAAATTTCATAATAGCTCTTTTCTTTTAAAATATGCCACAGCTTCATGACAAAACAAGTTATTTCTAGGCAGTTTATTCATGACAACCAGTTTAACAAAGAGATCAGAAGATTGTATTATGCATTATTTTCTTAATGATATCATTTTAAAATATACTTTTCTCTCTTATACTGGAAACAAATTTTGCAAAAATACAATATACTGTAACTAAGTGCTGACTCCTTTTGAATTTCCTGTTATTAAGTTAAGAGGTGACGAAGGTTTTCAAATACTTAATGATTTTTTTTTTCTGGCTTATTATCGGGAATTAGCTGTACGATCCCTCTAGATCAGCTGATCTCACCCTGTGGGTTGACAGCTTTTTAAGAGCAAAAGGACTGTTTCATAGGTGTTCACATATCAGATATCCTGAATGTCAGATATTTATATTATGATTCATAACATTATCAAAATTACAATTATGAAGAAGCAACAAAATAATTTTATGGTTGGGGGGTCACCACAACATGAGGTACTGTATTAAAGGATTGCAGCATTAGGAAGGTTAAAAATCACTGCTCAAGATTTCAAGATTAAGCTCATAGTGTTTTGGAGTATGACCAAACTTCTTTTTTGATATGAAAGAAGTGGTTCTAGAAGTTGATTAAGACATTGGAGTTTGAATGTTTGGGTTTTAATTACAGAAAACTAGACAAATCCTTTCACTCAGACCTGTGTTTTATCTGAAGAGTGGTGGAGTGTTTGTCTATTTACCTTCTTCTTGGTATTAGTTAGCATGTTGCAAATTTTAAAGCTCTTTGTGATACATACTCATAAGCATTTGAAAATATCAGGATACAACTGTCAGTTTCATAGTGAATACTATCTGTTTATACATATTACATTAAAAGAAATTTTAACAGGTGAGTTTGAGTAATACAAAGACACCCTGGGATAATCATATGCTTGTTATAGGATTATACAAACCTAATTTTAAATTTTAAGCCTTTCTACCAAGCAGTTAAGTGTGTACAACAGGTGCCTAACTATATTGATCCTCATTTCTAATTATTCAGTGCAGTAAGAACAATAATTTTCTATCTGACACAGAAATAATGTTTTAATATTTATATTAATAAACATAATTTTCAATAGTGCTTAGTTTACTGCCATAAATGAGTGTTCACAGGATTTTATAACTCTCTTGATATTTCTTTAAATATCTTCAGTAAATACCTTTAGAAAATATCCTAGCATATCTCTATTATTACAAAAAACAAATTTCTTACCACAGCTGCCCATGCACATAAACCTGGTTGGTAGGGACGTTTAAGTAAGATGTAATCACGATCAATATACTAAAGTTTCTAAATGACGAGACTTAAATTCTGGTGATTATGTTTGATTAGGGAGAACATTTTTAAATCAATCACAGAGTCAGTGAACTTGTTTTTAGCTTTTTATTTATTTAGCAATATGGAGTATTAAACATGGGACTCAAGTTGAATCTTATCTTCAGACCTTCAGGACAGCATATAAATAATCTTTAATTCTATAAAATGGAAAAACTGTAGATGCCATTGAATTATTGAATGTGGAACAGTGTTATCCTAACTCAACAGGATTTATTTTATTTTATTATTTATAAAGAAGTCTTTTTTTTATCCATGTCTTCCCCTGCTCCCCCTCCCTTCCCTCTTCCCAATCCTTCCCAGTCAGCCTTACCCTCTCCCCCTCCCCCCATCCTCTCATCCCCTTCCCCAAAAAGGAATGAAGTCCCAAGTGTATCAGCTCAGCTTAGTGCATCCACTTCAGGCAAGTCCGATTTCCTCATCCTAATATCAGGACTGGGGATGGCCTCCGAGGTACCAGCCCACACACAGGAACACTATCTGATCCTACCCCTCGAGGCTCCACATACTGCCCATGCCAATGGACAGTTTCCTACCCTTAGAGAGCCTAGTTCCTTTTCCTCGTGGTTCTCTAGTGGCTGTTCTTGATTCAGTGAGCTCTGCAGAGCTTCAGCCAGCCATCCCTGTGGGAATTTTCCTCATAATCCCTATTCCCTTGCTCATACAGACTCCTCTTACACCCTCTCAGCTGGACCAGGAGCTCGGCTAAGTGCTCAGCTATGGATTTAAATCTATTTTCACTTTCCCCCAGGTCTACTGGTGTGCAAATAGCATTGAGTATAGGAAAAAATATCTTTATTGATTTTAGACATCCTAATAAAAATAATGATTCATAATAAAAACTCAGTTATTTTAAAACTATATTTAAAGGTGTTCATGTTAAACTTTGAAGAAATAAAAGATGCAAATATACAAAAACTGGTTGTAAATCTCCTAAGTTTACATTTTGAGTCATGATGGAAGTTGATCCTTAATAATTTACTGTACAAAATTTTTAGGACATCCATATTTATTAAATACATGGATTTTTCTTTTTAGATGACTCATTTTAAAAAGTAAAATCTATAGTTATAATGACTAGTGACTTGCCTTGTTTTTGACTCTTTTTTTATATCCTATATATAAGCTAATGTTTCATTAACAGTAGGAAGAATGTCTTTACATATACTATTAAAATGAGCTTTAAAGTGAAAACAGGGTTTTGATATTTTCAGTGTTATAGTGCTCATGTGTCTGTCATCCCTAATAATTAGAATGTTTGGAGGTCACTCTCACCCTGAAAATGAAACTATGCAAAAATGAATAGAGAGAAAAATCAATTTTCCTAATTACATTTTAATTTACCCCCAAGTAGAGAAAACAAGAGTAGTAGCAGGTGCAGAGGGAGAAAAGGAACACTAAAGCATCTTTTTTTTTTCTCTAGGACACTGCCTCTTTTCGTCTCTCTAACAGGGAAGGACCCTAACAACTTAACATTGTAGCTATGTATCACTAATGTGAGTATTATCCTCACCCCACCCCCGTCCACACAAGTCTGCTTAACGGGCTGTCAAAGGTATACATCTAGACAGGAACAGAAACAGAACTCAAGTCAAGGTCTGTTAGCACAGACCACATTTGACTGCATTGATCAAGGTGACTAATGGGCAGTCCCTGGAGTGAAAGGAAACCAAAGAGGTTTCTAAAAGTCAGTAGCAGCTACCACATACTTAATGCTTCTGATTACATTTGTCCTTGGGGGACTGTTTAAGAATCCTGTAAAGCTGAAAAATAAGTCCTTGAAAGAAAAACACTGGACTATTTTTTTTCAATAACATACTGATAAGACAATTATATCAAACTGGCTAATTTCTATTATTTCTAGAATAGGGCATTGGACTTCATACCCCAAGGAGTTATAGTTACCAGAATCAGTGTGAAACTCTGGATTTACAAAAATATACCTCAACATTTCAAATATAGTTATTTCCAGCAGCTCTGAGATGCCCAAAGAATAGCCAGAACTTTGGATTCCTTAGTCACAATGGTGTGACATTTTATTCTCCCTTAGTACTCAGCAACTTATAGTTCTTAGTTTTGAACATTTGCTATTTATTATTATTAACCATTTAATGCTTCCATTGTCATGAAAATATCACATTGCACTCAGATGCATTCACCAAAATTATATTCACATATGCAGAATTGGATTGCAGATGGCAGAAACCCTAGACAGGGAATTGTGGGAGGGATTTTGTCAATTATGAATTTCCATTCTTCCTATGGCACTTGTAGACTTATTACAGTTACTGTAACCTCACTCAAAGTAGCTTTCAAACATCAGCACTTGCTAAACTCTTTCACCCTTTGGAAATAATGAACATACAATAGCTCCCTCAAGGTATAATTGTGCTCAGGGAAACAGAAATAGCTTAACAGAGGGACTGAGTAAGACAGACTCATACATAAACTCCTTGCCAGAGGCTGAAGGTAGATGTTTCTTACTTTCCATACAAGGAAATAATTGTGCACTGAAGGAATATTGTAGTATTTAAAACCAGGCTCATCTACTCCCAACAGCTTTCCAATGCATTATCAGACCTTGCAAACACAGAGATGGTGATATGGGTGGGACCTTACACAGATATTTTGAACTGTTCTGTCATGGGCATCTCCTGAAGGCTTCTGGCATCCCAGCCCTACTGATCCTGTTAAGTATTTTCCTGATGATGTCATTATATACTCTAATCCCATGGTTACACTGCCTTGCAATAGAGAAAAACAATCCATTGATGCTAGATTTTTCCTTCCTAATAGCTTGCTTGATTTAGGTATCTAAGTTATAATGGACCATGGAATATCATTTGTAAGATTTTATTAATTTCTTCTGACAAATTTTCATTAAGTGATTGCTGCTGCCTATCATGTGAGATCACAGTGAGACAAAATTGAACCAATACTCTGGGTCCTGCTCTCATGAAAGCAGAGTGGTGACCAGAGAATACTATAGTAATATAATTTGATTTAAGTTGTACTACAGGGAGCATAAAGATAGCATGGTGATGATGGAGATTTACTTACTTATTATTTTAATGACTAGTATTGTCAACTGGATGGAATCTGTGATCACCTGGGAGATGGGCCTCTGGGTATGCCTTTCTGAGATTGTCCTGATTGTGTTTCCTAACAAAGGAGTGAAGACATGCCAACTATGGGCAGCATCATTTCCTGACTAGAAGCGTCAACTCTATAAGTGGGGAAAGCAGAGCAGTTGTATTCATCCACCTTCTAGAAGTTTCCTGCTTGAAGATATGCTATGACAAGCCTCCTCACCTACACATCCATAATTGACATTAAGTCAGAATAAATCTTTCTTCATATAAGTAATATTGCCATTAATATTTTATTGAAACACTGGCAAAAACACTAAAACAATTATCATAAAGAACATCACATTATCTACAGATGAGACAGTGCTCATCTGTATCCTATTTGCTCAGAGAATTTTATCTGTAGGGAAAGATGACAGAAAGCTCTATACTCTAACTAAAGATGCAACCACTGAATGGTTCCATATTTGAAATAACAACCAGTTCCTCTTTGACCCCATGGCTTTGTTCATCTTTCCTAAGACAGAAGAGCTCCATGTGCTTCATTTTTTCAGCAGTTGTACATGGAAATTGACATGGATATTAGTATATGTTACTGAAAAATGGGATTATCTCATTTATATGCTAATTGTAAAAATTTTTCTGTAAAAGCAGGTGAAGGGTACAATTAAATCAACACGAATATCCTCATATTTAATTGTTAAATTATATTTGTTTCTCATAATGTTCTCTCAGTAAGAAATGCTTATTAATAGTAAGAATTACTGTGAACTAAAGTCTAAATGGAAACAGCTATTAAATTCTTACTTACGATTTGATTACTTGATTAAATAGTTTATGTATTCTTTCAACAAGAGTTTGAGTGCCTGAACCATGACTGTTGTTTCATTCCTTTGCATTTTCCAGTGCCATACTGGTGGATTCAAGCTTGTTACTGTGGGTAGCACATCACTACAACAATTAAATAGACATTTTTCTCTTGCTGTTTTTCATAAGTGATATTATACGTTCATAATTTACCGAGCATTACATTTTATTAAGCATCTTAAGTGCTCTAGTGATAGTTTTATGCATGAGAATATTCATGCTATAATCCAAAACCCCTATACAATTACATATTTGATAATTGAGCTTCCACAGAGTTTGAAGAATTATCTCATAGTCACCAAAGTAGCTGATGTTATACTAAATGTTTTTTGAGTTTCTTGCCAGGTTGGCCTTTGGCTGACATTTAGAAACTTGACTTCCAATCCTTGCTATTAGACAAGGCTGACAGCACTGAAACTGTACAAGCAATGCAGGTTTGCTAAACACCTGCTTCAGTTCTGGAAGTTTGAAATCACAGTTGCATGTGAAGCAGTGAGCATTCAGTTACAGTTGAGCTATTCTGATGCACATTTCACAACTCTTACTGCATGCCCCTGGAAGACTTGCCTGCCACTATGTGACTAAAAAAAGAGACACAGCTGAAGAGCTTGCACCTTGCTTCCAGTATCCCTTGCCCCATACGTCTTTCCCCTTTTGGTTTGCTCTAAAGCTTGACACTGTGATAAACTATAGTCTCTAATGTGCCAATATTCTGAGTGTCCAGAATTCTTCTAGTGCTGTATTTCTCGGCTTCCTTAATACTGCAACCCTTTACTACAGTTCCTCATGTTGTGGTGGTCCCCACAAAATCCCCCAAAAAATTATTCCATTGCTACTTCATAACTGTAATTTTGCTATTGTTATGAATAATAATGTAAACATCTGATATGCAGAATATCTGATATGCAATCCCCAAAAAGATCGTGACCTACAGGCTGAGAACCATGCTCCTACTTATTACACATAAACATTGGCATAGTCTTGAGGCCCTGATGCATTGTATATAACACATAGATTTGCTTATTATGAAGACTAAAATTCATTCTTGTGTCATAGGAATAGAACATATTCTTACAGTGATTCTTGAATCACAGTTATTTCCTCCAGTAACATCTGACAACTTTTAGAGCTGTGTTGGTTATGAGCAAAGATCAGCAAATAAACCACTGAATGAAAAGGTCTATAACCTGCTAACCATCCTGTATTGGGTAGCATGTCACCAGAGCAAAGTGATATATACTACAAAATGTCAATGGCTGTATGCTCTAGAACAATGTTTCTCAGCCCTCAGGTTGAGAACCCTCAGGTGTAATGGCCCTTTTTCCCACAGGAATCTCCCCTCCCTCCTTGTAACTCCTGGAGAGGCCTTGTCAGGACCACTCAGATCTAATGACACATTCACAGGAGTCAACTAAGACTATCAGAAAACACACATTTTTATTATGATTAGTATCACTAGCAAAATTATAGTTTTGAAGTATTAATGTAATAATTTTATGATTGGCATATAAACAAGTAATTTCAGTTTCTGGGAAATGTAACATCTCCAGCCAACTCTAATATTGGCAATCATGTCTGATTATCCACACACAAAACTAAGTAAATACATTTGGATAAAAATGAAAAATAAATCTCAAAAGGAAATAATTTTAAAAATACTTTGATTTTCTGTCAAACCTAATTTTACTTTAAAGTTTACCCTTCTGAGATGTGAAAAGTAAATATTCCTAAGCGTCTGATATTGTTTACCAATTTACATGGTCTTTGGTGATTAGTACAGAGAGCTTTTGGAAACATAGAAGTTGACATTAAATAGAAAAGCACAGCAAAAAATTCAATTTTGGAAGATGCATATGGATTTTCCACAAACATTAAGTGTCTTAGATGTAAATATTACCTGCAGGTTCTATTGTTGCTCTCAGGAAAGTCATTTACAACTCAGTTTTCCAAATCTTTTTTTTGCAATTTTAGCAGTGTTTTATTATAAAAAAAAGTTTCTGGCCTGTCCAGCTGGTGGTCCAGACCCACAGACCTACTGTCTGGACCTGCATGTAGCCGCTTTTCCACAAAATAATGACTCTGACACTTGTATTAATTTCATTGCTGTTCAGGCCTATGGCTCAGGAATATTGCTAGCTAGCTATTTCATCTTAATTCAACCCATTTCCATTCATCTGTGTTGCCACGGGGCCTATGTAGCTCACCTGTGTTACCTTGCATACTGCTTCTTGAGTGGCTGGATTGTGTCTCTGGCTAACTCTGCCCTCCTTCTTCTACCTATGCCCTGATTCCTCCACCTACTTATATAGTGCCAGCCATAGGCCAAAGCAGTCCTTTTATTTAAAGAATGATATTCACAGCATATAGAAAGACATTCCCACATCATATTGTAGTTGTTGGTATTGTTTTGTTTCTACTTTTTTGTTTTGTTTTGTTTTAGAGTCGTGATACATGTGTTTAATAAGTAGTTCTCATGAAGCTTATAGGTTATATTGCCCCTTCCTTCTCTTCTTAAAAGAATTTTTTATATTCTATTCAAGAAATAGCTCAGATGAGTAGAGCACATCACTGTAATCAGAAAAAAAATCAATGTATGGTTACTTATGGTACAATAGTATGGTTAATTTTAGGAAGCTTAAATCAGAGAGCCTAAATCCACTATCTGTGCTTCTGTAAGTTGTAAGTAAAGATGTTATGCCAAAATAGCACTGGGATCCATCCAAATTGGGAGACAAAAGATTAAGAACTCATGCATTTTTCCCCCCAGTGGTCACTTAAGGTAGACTAAGAACATTGGGATTAGGCAGATTTAAGTTCAAATTTTTATTTATTTGACTTAAGGAAAAATATGAAATTTCTGGATTCTTATCAAGAATTAAATCGCCTGAGTTTACAAACTTAGGGTGAGATGTTGAGGTCTAACTTGATGTGTTTCAAAGGTGTAGTTTTTAAACTTGACTACCAGTTTGTAGGAGCTTTTTCTTTACCAAGTGTTACACGTGAATAAATTTCTAGTACTAATTTCTACCAGCCTCCTCTTGGACACTGGCTTTAACAAAGAAGGCAGCAAAGAATCAAAGAAAAATTGTGGTATTGCGATATCGACTCACCGTGAAATATGTTTTAAATGATGTTTATTTTGTGAGAATCGCTTACAAAACAGAGAAGGTTTTAAGAAAAAGTGAAGGGATAAGGTTGCAGTGTGCCGGAGCGTTTCTAAACTAAAGTTCCTGTCCCACACACCACACATCCTAAACCCACACCACCAGACCAGAACCGCCCCACCAGTCCAGAAACCAAGTCACCAGTCCGAAACCCTCGCAAGAGGTCCTGGCCCTGTGCAAGAGAATGCCGACTTCCTGTCTCCCGTCCTCTCTCTGGGTGTTCTACTTCCAAAGCTCGTTCTCATCTACCATGCCCCTCTCCGTCTCAGCATTCCACAGTTATCAATCCACCTGTGTATATTCTGATTTCCCACTACAGTGTGGTATCCCACAAAATAACCTAGGCAATTCCTACCTGGAATGATTGGTGTCTTACACATAAGATAATAATTGAGTAAAAAGTAAATATTCTATTACACATACACACATATATATGTATATATATATATATATATATATATTATATATTAGTGCACTTTCTTATATTTTTTTTCCTCAGGTTCCTTTGCCTTTGGTTGAGTTGTCTGAATTACTTACAGATTTTGTCTATTAAATCTTTATTGTACAAATATCCATGTGGCATTTTTAAAAAAGAGTTTAATATTACTAAGTATCGGAAAATAGGAAATTAAAATCACAGTAATATCTAACCTCATCCTAGTAGAAATGTCTTTTATAAGAATGAATGAAGACAGCTCTAGTGAGAGTGTAGAGAAAAAGAATCTGTACATTGCACTATTAGTAGGAAAGATTAAGAAGAGTGCTTAACTGAAATAAACTACCACATGATTCTGCAATTTCACTACTAGCCTAATTCCAAAGGATTAAAATTTGTCATCAGAAAGGCGAATTAAAAACATAGACTCTATACATGGTGGAATATTGTGTAGACACACAAAGAAGAAACATTATGTACTGTTTGTCAACAAGAATGAACTTTCAAGGTGCTATGTTAAATGAAATATATGCTTCTAAAAGTCAAATTGCAGTAACAGATTGGAATGATCTTTACCAGGGCCTTTTTCTATGGCTCTGGGAGCTGTTGATCAAAGCATACAGTATTTTACTTGGACTAGGGAATATGTTTAAGAGATCTCTTACATGTCATGTTGACTATAATAAAATATTCAATAATAGCTAGTAAATATGTACATATTTGAAAATTAGCAAGACGGTAGATTTTTAAGTGTTCTCACCATGAATTTGATGTGCATATCAGTCAAAGCATTTGTTACCTAGTCTAACTAGCCATTCTACAATGTGTATGTATATATACTTATATATATATATATACACATACATGACTTAACACATATGTAATAAGTAAACACAAATATTGCTAGCTAAAATACCCTCTAAGTGACTAGGCACAGCAATGAAGAGGTAAAAGGGAAATAGTCAATGAATCTGGGGGAAGAACATATTTTAACTAAACTTGCAACCAGTTAGATGTCTCAACAGAGAAACAGTGAGGGCATCATAGCTATTGTCAGTGCTGAGCAGCTAAAAGACGGCGGCTTGTGAATTCCTCCTTTCTCCTACTCTTGACTCACTCAACAACAGAGCTGCAAATATGATCCTCAAAAACTAGTAAAGAAAGTAATTGAGAAATACTTAAAACCAATATTCATCTGCATTTGGTCTCCTAAAATTCCACTGAAGTTGCTACTGTGACATCCACTTCTAAGAATTAAATACAATAAATAAATAAAAAAAAAGAAAAGTTAAGTGACAAAAACCTTAAAAAGGCACAGAATTCTGGCCCAAACTCCCAGTCCAGTCAAAAAGAGTGAGGAGGGATTATGCTGGGGAAACTCACAGAGACAGTTGAGCTACTGGGAGCTCATGGGCTCTGGACTGACAATTGGAAACCTGCATGGGACTGAACTAGGCACTCTGAATGTAGAAGATAGTATGTGACTTTGTCAAATTGTGAGGCCTCTGGCAGTGGGACCAGGATTTATCTCTAGTGCATGAACTGGGTTTTTGGAGCCCATTCCTTATAGAGGAACACCTTGCTCAGCCTTCATATCGTGAATGGGTTTAGTCCTGCCTCACCTTGTTATATAGACTATACTGACTCCCTGTGGGAGTCTTTACCCTCTCTGAGAAGTGGACGAGGGGTAGGGTGGGGAGAAGCTGGGGGCTAGTAGGAGGAGGGGAGGGAAAGGAAACTGTGGTTGATATGTAAAATTTTTTTAAAAAAGAAACCTTTAAAAAAAAAAAACTCCAGCCCTCAACACAGGTGGGTTTTACCAAGTGCTTTAAGAATTATATACTTTCTAAATAGTGATTTTTCTCTCTTCAATCTTTACTAGCATAATAATTCTGGTGTTACCAGGTAAGCAACTTGTTAGTGAGTTTACAGGAGCTTAGAAAGCCCACCAAATAGAGGCACTGTGTGGCATCAAACCAAAGCCCCTGCCTGGCTCAATGTGGAGACCAGCTATATCCATAGAAGAAATTCCTGCCATTCAGAGAATTTTTCTACCTGTGGATCACTTTTCTGCACTTCTTGTAGGTGTTTCTTAATAGGTTGCCTTTCCCTGACTCCCTTCAGTGAATGTCTAGCAGGATTTGGTTTTGATTCCACTCTTTTTTTCTGAATAATGTTTTCTATATTAAAGGCAATCAGTAATCTAAATTTTGTCTGAATCCCAATCACATGCAATCTATAGAAGTTTAGAACACAGAAAGCATTATATATTAATCAACTTCACATTAGAAGATGGTTTAAGTCTCCATTATCTGTTCCACTCCTATGTCTGCACAGGTGAGTTAATTTGTTGAGATCATTTTGCTCCTGGTAGACTTACCTTTTCACCTTTTATGAAGCTCTGTTTAACAAAATGTAAAAGTAATGAAAAAGACTTAAAATTAACTAATTTCATGGAAGATATTTTCACTTAAAAATTACTTCCTGATCAAATAAGAATAATCCTCCCAAGAAAGTGGATCTTCTAATTTGTTAGAAATACATAAGAAGTGTTTGTAAAGGGTCAAGAGAGATGACTGCCATTAAGAACACTGCCTGTTCTTACAGAATAACCCAGTTCTAGTTCCAGCACCTGCATGGCAGTGCACAACTATCATTAACTCCAGTTCCAAGCGACTCACTGCCCTCTTCTGGATTTTGCAGACACTGTAAACACAGGCACACTACACAGGCATACATGTCTCTATGTAAACATATGCATTAAATTTTCTTTTAAAAATATTTCAAAAAGCAACTGAAATATATAATAAATATTAAAAGTGCTTCCTGCTCCCTCTATGAAGACATATTTACCTGATCTGTGACTTGAATGTTGATCTACCACATCTCCGAGAACTTTATTTGTTATGACAGAACATTAGAAAATTCATTAGTACTGGATGAAGAGAGTTTCTTAAATACTGGTTACTTTTCTTAAAATATTTATTTTGATTTTAAACCTTTGATTTCTTTAACCAAATTTCATTAAAGTTCTCCATTTGCCCTTGTCTTTCTTCATACTCTTACATAAACACTGTGAGAACTTTTGAGTACTTAGTGTACTTGAGGAGAAATGTTTCATGATTCTTCATGTCCTGTGGTCAGACATTATTGAGCTTTGACTATTATGGCAACTATATATATTTTCTGCATCTACTGTCATGTTTCTCTGTGCATGTGTATGTCTCTTTGTCTCTGTCTGTCTGTCTCCATTAATTATATGTGTGATACTTAGAAATTTCTGTTTAAAAGTTTACTCCAAATTGTATTTATTAAAGTCGTAACAATTCTTTGCCCCATAGTTCTGTGGGCTATTGACCCTTGCTGATTGTAGAGGTACAGAGAGGACTGTTGAGCACTGTCCAGGGGTCAGTGACCCATATAATGGGAGGCAAAGAATTAAAGAGCATTAGCAGGGCTAGTTCTCCAGAGGCTGAACTTAGGATGGAGCCACATCCTGAGACGCTGGAGGGACTGAAGACAGTATTCTGCTCTGCCAAACCCTTTTCAGATGCCTCCTTCTCTCTCTGATCACATAGATCATCTCCAGAAAATGGCTCACCTCAGGGAGGCATCATCAAATATCAGTAGATAGCGAGAAAACGAAAGATGTCCTAGGCTTGGATTTCAACTTCAATATCATTAAGAAAAAGAGTAACTAATTTCAGCTCATGGACAAAAAGAAAAGCCAGAATATGATTTTATGAAGTGGCTTCTTGATGGACACTTCAGAAACCATCTATAATTGTGTCTAATGTGTGTTTTGGAAAAAACAAAACAACACCAAAAACTTATTTATTATTTGATTTAATTTTTAGATTCTTTCAGTCATACCTTATCATACAGCACAATTCCTTTAATAATTAAAATTGAGTCATCTTTAAAAGGACAGCATAATACTCAAATAAAGGGCACTATCATTGTCAGTACCTCATGTTGGAAACACTGTATTTATTTCTTATCCCCCTTTGTCTTTTAAGGAGTGATTATTTGAAATGACTAAAGTGTCCTTAGATCAAATTAGAGTGGCACTTTACGGCATTAGAGTTGGCTTATTCAAGTAAACTAAGTGGCCCTACATACATCTTTGTAATCTCTGATTTTTTACTATTATGTCATCTTTTTGTATATGAGCCCAGTGTGGCTTTTGAAATTGAAACATTGGACACAATGTGAGTTAATAATGTCAGTCTACTATCAATCAGGGATATGGCTAAATACAGGGAGAAGGAAGGCTTCAGGATGCAATATATATATATATATATATATATATATATCTTCCAAAATTACTTCAAAGTGCTTGAAAGAGTTGGTGGCAATTGTCAGTTTGAACCTAGGCTCACCTGGAAAAGGAACCTATGTAAATACTTTGGGGATTTTCTTTATGAGTTATTTGAGGAAGTAAGAGACATATACTTATCAGTGTACCCTGTCCTGGCTGGGATTCTAGACTATATAAATGAAGAAAGGGAACTGAAAAATGGCATGTATTCATCTTTCTGTGGCTTGACTACAAAACAATAATGTGACCAGCTGCTATAAGGTCTGGCTTCCTTGAAGTACTGACCACAAGTATGTGACTGTGAGCCCAAATAAATTTCTCTTATAAGCTGCTTCTGTCTAGATATGTTTATCATGACATCCAAGTGAGGCTCAGATGATGTTCCTCTGTGACCCCAGCCACACATTTCTAGTCTTCAAAGTTTTGGTTTTTCTGAAATGTCTGAGTATTATATTTTATTCCCTGGGTGTATTTAATTACATGTGAGAGTGTAACCACTTATCAAGCAAACTTTTCTAGGAGTGGATGTGTTCTAAAACCCTGGCTTCGAGCTGTAGTATTAATATAGAATCTGGAACCATGCTTTTCCCCAGATTTCTCATTTTGGCCTCTTTTCAGATACATGTACCTCTCTTTTAAATTCTCCACTCACATTTGATGATACTCATCCATTTTCTCAGACAGAGAGACACTTGAACCTTGTTTATAAATGTTAAAAAAAAATTATGGTGTAGATATGAATCAAACTAGCTACATATAGAATTCTGTGTGTGATATGACCAAACCTACATCCTTCATGTCTTTAGTGATGGCCTAGGTCTACTGAGGCATGTATTACCTGTGAACTAGAGAGACTTCACTTCGCTCTAGGCTGACAGTCAACAATAGGAGTGAGGGTTCTTCTACTCCACTGTCTATGTGGCCTGCATTTTGTCTTTCTGTCAAGAATGAAGACTTGAAAACAACTATTGGAGGAAGAGACTTTGCTCTGGTCACCTTTCCCCCGATGGAACAGCTCTCATATTCTGTGCTTTTATTACTCTGTGTTGTCAATACAAATCTGCAATAACTTCAGGGGAGAAATCATAGTCTATGACTAGAGATAGGTTGTCCTTCTCTGTGTCCTCAGTCTGCCGAAGTACTAACAGTCAGAGATCAGTGCATTAGAATATATTGTGAGTGTAAAGTCTCCAGGGTACAGTAACATCATCAAATCATGGGAGTAGTAAAATATATCAGTTTAATACACCAATGTTTGAATGAAAGAATAATTATTCAGTTGCCCCAGGCAATTGCTGTCTTATAGTTTCTACTCTTAGCATTTCAGTCTTGACACACTGACATATGTACATACATACACAACAACAAAATTAAAACTGGTTAGTGTGGACTCACAATGTGTCTCCTGAAAATCAATTTTCTAATTTTCCAGAGAAATGCAGTAATATAGGAGAATGCTAACATGATACTTGTTTCCTTAAAAAAATCTATTGAGCTCAGAAGAAAAAAAAGAAAATTAAAGAGGATCATCATGGAATTTGTGCAGACATGCTATGAATATATAGATGGATTCTGATAAATTTTTTAGTGAAAGAGAAAGATTTGTCTAGAATCCCTTCATCTTAAATTGATCTCACTATTTGTGGTATCCAGAATACAGCCTCCAAAGATGTTAATATTTTCCTCCCATAAACTCTGACTATACTAACGGCCCTAGAAAGTGGGAGTGAAGGCTGGAGATGAGGTGAAGATCACTAACATTTAACTTTGATGGAGGGAGACAGGCCTTATACAATCAATAAGTTTGTCCATAGTAGAGAGAATATCAGAGGAGGCCAGAGTGACAGAGATGGAAATAACTCGATCTTCACTGCTAGCTTTTCAGATAGAATTTCATGAGTCAAAGAAGGATTTTAGAACCTGAAAAGACAGAGATGGAAGCTTTCTGGTGCCCACTGAGGTGATAGCCCTGCCATCAGCATGAATCCTTCAAAATGCAAGGTACACATCCCTGTTCAAGAAACAGATGACACATTAAATACACCACTTACACAAATGCATTATGCAATCAGAGTGCCCTAAGTTCACCTGCCTAGATACTCTCCTCAGTGAGCCTTCTGTCTTCCTGTGACATTTTTAGTGAATTCTTTTGGATTCTTATAAGGAAATCCTGGAGAAGACACACTCTCTTCCCATTGTTCTAGAATGTATGTATCTCTGCCTCCTTTCAAATGGGGTAATTATTGGAATGTTGTGTTCTTGCTTGTTTTATTAAACAACATGATCCCTATAGATAATGATTCATAAGAGCTGCTGATTCCGAGTCTGTGCATTTATGAAGTATGTAGCAAGGAAAAGTCAAAGTCAAAGAGCACATTGTCAGATATGTAGAAGTATCAAGAGGTAGGAAAAAACCATTATGATGGACATTTGTAACATCCACCAGAGACAACCAGGCACCTCAACAGGGAGAGCAACTTCATAGAACTGGACAATTACAACATCCAACAAATGATGGGAAGCACCACTAAAGCAATCCTACTGGTGTTCATAGTTGAAATGTATCAAGACAGAACAGAGGGCTGTTTCCATAGATGAGATGCCTGCTTCTCACTCCTACCACAGGCATGGTTTCCCTTCTTTATGTCCTCAATAAAGCAATCCTGTAGCAGCTTTAGGAATTTTTTGCTCTATTCATCTTGTAAAAGAAGCCCAGATTTTAAAAGTATACTTGAATTAAACACAGTTGAACCTGAGACAAGGGAGTCCTCCTTCTCAGAGTTTCCTTTTAGCAATGTAAACAGCACACAGCACATGAGAATTTATTCAGATAACTAGTATTATGCAGCTTCCCTGTTTAGCATTTTGTAGTTTGATATAACCTGAGTCATCTGGAAAAGGAAACCTCAGTTGAAAAGGTATTCCCATCACCTTGCCTTGTAGGAAAGCCTGAGACATTTTCTAATTAATGAATAATACAGGAGAGCCCAGACCACTGTGGATGATGCTATTACAAGGTGGATGGTCCTCAGTGTATATAAATAGCAAAATGAAGAAGCCATGAGAGCAAGCCAGTGAGTAGCAGTATTCAATGGCCTCTGCCTCAGGATCCTGCTTTTGAATTTGCTCAGTGGACTGAAAACCCTTTCATTCACAAACTGCTTTTATCATGTTGTTTATCACAGCAATAAAATTTAGGACAACAGTCCTTTAGAATATTTCTATCTTAAATTTTTTTTTTTTAAAAATGCTTTTCAGAATTTGTATACTTACCAACTTCATTAAAATGTCCTGAGATGGAGCCAACTATGAATTGTTCCCTTTTACCTTATCCTTCCCACACATGGCACCTGTGTCCTTCTGGTGCTCAGATGGTCTTTAAGTATTCCCTAACACTAATAGCCTAAATATTGCTTTTTAAATACTACCTCTATTGCATTGTTTATTCCTTTTATTTTTTCCTTTATTCTTTTCAAATCTCTATTTAGAAATAGGTTACCTTTAACCTCGACACTTATTTCTTCACTTTGATATGTTTGCTATTGAAAGTCATCTGTATGTAGTGTATTTATTTTGTTTAGTATACTTTTCAGTGTTGTAGAAAGTTTTTCTCCGGCGCCTGTTTGGGCCCAGGAGTTTGTGACCTGGGCCGAGGCGGCAGTTTGGAACCTGGTTCACGTGGCAGCTTTTGTCCCCCAAAGAAATGAATCAGATGCTTATATTACTTCATACTGTTTGGCCCATGGCTCAAGCACATTACTAGCTAGCTCTTTCATCTTAAATCAACCCATTTCTATTAATCGTTCCACCACATGGCCCACAGCCCGTGGCTCACTGGTATTCCTACATGCTTCTTCTTCGGGGGTCAGATGGAGACTGACTTAACTCCACCCTTCTCCTACCTGCCTGTGCTCTGATCCTCCACCCACTTCTATGGTGCTGTGCATAGGCCAAAACAGTACTTTATTTACAACACACAGAGAACATTCTACCACATTTCAGTTTAAGGACTTTTTCTTTTTAATGTTTACCTTCTCTGGTGCATCTTTTCTTAAATCAAGGTATTGTGTCCACCTGGCTTCCTTGGCTCCTATACAGAAGTCATAGTTACTAAAAGGTCTCCAACTGTTTTTTTTTTTTGAATTTTTCCATGCAGAATTGATTTCCAGAAGATCTTACACAACCACCATATTGTTCTATCTATGACTTTGTGGTGATTATATGGCACCAGTTTTGTGATTTGTCATGAGAGCCATGGAAAGCGGTGACACCTGTATATTCTGTGTTACTAAGAAGCAAATCAATGCTCAAGTTCAAACACAGGTATGTGATTGTCATTTTAGCCAGGTTGATGAATGTATACACAAGATAATAGAGGTATGTCTGGCGGGCAGTTATGTGGTTGTTGTATCTTTGTTGATACATTGATCTGTTGTAATCAGCATGGCAACTAACATGGAAGAACTGTAACATTAGGCTGATAATTTAGAACCTTATGTTAAGTTGCATGATTTCCTTGCTCGAAATCCTTGGGGACTATCACATCAAGAGTAAAAGCCAAATTGTTTAAGTGCCCTTCCATCTGTCACAGTCTGACCTAGCTTTCACAGCCTGGCTTCTCTCCAGTGATCATCTCCACTTCTGTCCTTGGCTGGAGCCACAGCACTTTCTCTACAGGTCACAACTACTCTTTGCTCAGAGCACTTACATTCTGATTATGCTTGAGGAACTGATTCCTTTCTGTGTCCTATGTGAATGGATCTGTCCCTTAGATTTATATGTAAACCTCAAGCTGTCACCGAATAAATGCTTCATTCTTTCTAGCCTTTCTAGGTGGTCTTCACCTTTGAAAATGTACTACACATACTCATTTTGCTATGCAATTCTCCATGCTGTGATTTTAACCTCCATCTGGGCATCATCAATATTTGCTTTGTCTATGGCTCTCTCTTTAAGAGGTACTTTAAAGATACCCATCTCTTCAATGCATACATTTTTTTTTCTGAATTCAGAATTTTAAAGTGTATTTTAGAGTTTGGATGATGTTTTATGGCATGATGTTTACTACTTTAACTTCGTGGATGGTCAAAATTTTGAGATCCCTTATCTCAGATTTCAAGTCAGAAGATAATATGCCATAGTAGGGAATGTTCTAATTGTTTAGAGATCTGAATGCAAAGTGCTTATATAACTGTTTGCTTTCATAAGTAGATTCTGAAAAATATTTTTAATTTTAAATATTTAGTAATCTATAACTTATTACTTTTTATATTTACATTCTTTAAACAGGAATTTTACCTATAAGTCATTATATATTTCTGTTAAACTTTAATGGTCTTTCACTGAGAAAATATTCATGTACATAGTATTTATCTATGCTGTATGTATATGTATGTGGTGCATGTTTGTGTGCATGCCACTGTTTGCCTGTGGAGGCCCGAGCACAACAAATACAAGTTATTTTCTTTTATTTCATGTGGTTACCCCAGGATTTAAAGCAAGTCATCAGCTTTAGCAGTAGGCACCTTTAATCACTGAGCCATTTCACTAGCCCTACTATGCAAATATTTTAGATAACGGTTATATAACGAACATTTTAATATAGTGTGTACATATAAGATGGGGTTCTACTTTCATTGTATACCTCTAAGATATGCATAGAGATGGCCATGGTATCTTAAGTCTTTAGTCCAGCATATGAAAGACTGAGTCATGAAAACCATCACAAATTCAAGATCAAGATGATCTACATAGTGAGTTTCAGGTCAATCAGGCTACAACCAAGGTGCACACTTGCCAAGCCAAACATCTCTTACCTGCTGTCTCAAATCCTTTTCATCTCCCTGTGGCCAGGTAAGACTATCAACATTTTCTGCAGTCATGGGCATAACCGTGACATATCAGTCATCCTTTGTCAACTTCATTGGTCAACCCAGGACAGTGACTTAGCTCAGGGCTTTGCTGTGTTTCTTTCATATTCACTAGAGTCTGTGATGCTGCAAGAACATCTCAGCACTATGAAAATGTAGCTGTGTGCCATGGGGCAACAGTACAGCATCAGATAAATCAGAGGATGGTTTGAAATGGGAGTTGACCTGTGATTTCATTGCCCTGGCAGACATTTATTTCAGCTCTTTGAAAACACTTTTTAAAATGAAGTAATCCCTTAAAGCTGACATTAGAAATGACCAAGTCAAGACCACACTGACCTATCAACAGCTTCCTTCCTACCTTACCTCCTCCCTTTCCTCACTCTTGTATCTCAGGGGCTCCTAACAAAACTCTGGGACATACATTTTCTTCAGTTTCTGCCTCCTTGGAAGGACATTACAGACAGAAAGAAAAAGCTTAGTCTGGCATACCCAGCAACTGAATATGCTATTATCTACATCTTAGTAACATGGCTGCAAACTAAGAGGAAACAAAGACACTCTCTCTCTCTCTCTCTCTCTCTCTCTCTCTCTGATTAAGGTTAAGAGAAGACTTTTCTTTTAAAAAAAATGGAGAAGCATGAAATCCATTAAGTCTAAAGTAATAAGTGAGATTTTTTCCAGAAAGAATGTGAGCAATACAACATAATGTGGTACTGATGGTTATCTCCCCATGGCCAGAAATGAATCATAGGAGTATTCTTACTAAGGCACCAAGCGCTCTCTCTCTCGCTCTCTCTCTCTCTCTCTCTCTGTCTCTCTCTCTCTTCTCTCTTTATCTCCCTCCACTCTGTGTGTGTGTGTGTGTGTGTGTGTGTGTGTGTGTGTGTGTGTATACATGCATACACTGGAGATACGGTTGAAATTATTTTCCAACTTCTGTTCTGTTAAAAATACAGCTACCAAAATATTTATCATTTGAATAATTCTACTTGATAAAACTGAAGTGCTGGCCTGATTTTCGAAGTTTCATGAGGAAAGTGGGGGCTGCAGAATTCATTTAGAGCACTGTAGAATAATGTGTCTGGGACAACATTAGATGTTTATGTATAAAAGTGTGAGATTCAGCCTCTAGTAAAATGCAGCCAAGGGGTGTGACCCTTTCTACATTCTGCATAACACTGAGCCCATGTATAAGCTGAGACTCATATAAGACCCTGTGTTAGAAGCCCTGGTAGGTTCCAGCTCATTTTAGTCTCAACACTCTATTGTGCATTCAATGCTTTAGTGAGATTTAAAGAAGAAAAGTAGAAGAAAAATGAACTGATAAAGGAGGCAGGGAAACATAGACCTTGTAATGAAGCCTAATTAGAAGTGACTGATCACTTCCTGAAAGTATTTTAGTGTATGAAAATCCAAAATCAAGAATTGACTTTAATGAATCTGAAGTCTGATGAATGAATCACTCTGCTTAAAGGTGAGAGAGTATTTTTCTCAATTTAATATGCTGAGAAAGACTACTTATTTCTCTTGAGAATGAGACTAAATTGCTCTCGTGATTCTCATATATGATATATGAGGACTTTGTATATCAAAGCTACTTTAATGTTTTGGCTCTTTTTAACCTTTGATATTTATATTGTTCAACCTTAAAATGATTTCTGGCATTAAAATGAAATTCCTGAATGTGTTACCTTATAAAGAGTAAGTTTTGTTTAGAACATGATTGGGAGGCTCTTGCACCATGGCTCTGGACTTACAATGAGGCTATCAGATAAAAATGTTGGGACCATACTGCACAGCAAGACGCTCACTTGCCTGAAGCACAGAGCGGCTGAGCCTGAGCCTCACATCCCCATCTCCTAAATGTCTATGGTACCAGTAATAGTGCCACACTGGAAACTTTAATTTTAGTACACCTGGACATCCTCTTAAAATTTATTCTTCAAAGCAACATAAGGAACTTGAAAGTTACAAAGAGAAATAGTTTAATCACATAACATTCAGTTCCTAAATGGTTTTCATCATATATACTAAAATATGGTTAACTAAACCTATCAAAAGAAATAAAACTAAAATTATTCGTTCTTTTATTTTCTAAGTACATTCTTCTTCTCTGAACTAGTTTCTTACCCCTAAACATCTATTTGAAAACTCTTGTTTATTGAGTAGTTTCTCTATGGACAGCTCATATGGATTACAAACATAACAATTAATAAAGAGCCATAAGGTAGTTGTGTGATTAACAATGTTAGAGATATGTAAAATGATTTTATATTATTATTATTAATACTTACTTTATGTTGGAAGGGAAAGGATATTTTGCAAGACACATATGTGGGTCTCAGAGGACAACTTGCAGGAGTAGGATCTTGCCTACTATCATAGGGATTTAGTCATTGAAGTCAGGCCTCCAAGCATCAAGACAAGTGTTTTTATCCACTGCAGCAACTTGCTGACCCTTACAGAACTTTTGAAATAATTTGTGTAGTAACTTAGGCAGTAATTGTTTTAAATGCATAATTTGGTTATGTTATAATGAAATTTACAGGTGTTATAGTCACCACTACAACAGAAAGAAATAATGTATTACCCTGAAGAAGATGCCATGCAGCAGTTCCTAGCAGAATTTTATTTCCTTTATGATTTTTTATTTCCTTGAATATGCAAAATTGTCTTTTGAGGCAGATTTCATTCTCTTATATGTTTCATATTCATCCATGTAGTTTTTGTGTATCAGGACTCATATATCCCATTTTTTAATTGCTAGGGAGCATTCTAGCACAAAGAATGCAGTGGTTCATTTCTTATCAGTTAAAAGGCATTTCAGTTTTACAGAGGAGTCTGCCTCCTGAGTGCTGGCATTATAGACATAAGCCAAATTGTCTGACTAATTCCTTCATTATTATGAGCAAGGTATTCCAGATCTTACAGAGCACTCTATGAAAACTTAGCTGATTCTGGTTATATACCTATGAATGAGGACATGGAGCTATTTCATAATTAAATAATTACTTTATATAAACTGTTGGTTTATGTTCCACAAGTGTCATGCATTCAAGCTAGCAATGCTCAAGATATCACCTGCTTTCCATAGTCACCAGCACTCACTGTTCCCAGGTTTTGTTGTAATTTTAGCTTTGTTATTAGACATGAGTTATTTCAAGTTGTGGCTTTATTTAGCATCCCCTAAGGACTACAGTTCTCAAAAGCCTTCTCATGTTTCATTCCTCTATATTTGTTTATTCTTTGTTCTAATGTAAGTTCCAAACCACATCCACTTATATATGTATGTGTGTGTAGAGTGTATGTATTATGTATATATACATATGTGTGTGTATCTATCTATCTCTATCTATAAATATATTTATATATTCTGCCCAACATTTGAATGGTGATCATCTTTTGCCTATTCTAGATGACAGAATGTTTTCATATCAGTGATGGGTAGGTTTTTATCCCTAGCCTCTTTTTCTATTTAAAAACATAGTGCTTTTTAAATTGTTTTTCTCTTAGTTTTGTATCTCTAAATCATTGCCTTAAAATTAGTCACATTTGAAGTGACTACCTTTTAAAGTCAAATTATGTTGCATTTTACAGCTAGGTGTAAGATCTGCTTACAGATAAGTTTGATAGAAAAGTAGCATTTCAGCTCAAGGTTCATTATTTTATATATTTTACAGGGGATACATGGATAAAAAATATGACTCTATTCATAAAAATACCAGAAAAAATTCAATTACTTTTCTTATGAATTACATTTAGGAATCTTCCTTAAAAATAAGTTAAACATACTTATACAATTCTGAATTGCTCCCTTGTTTTGAATGCAACCTTTTTTGGTAAATACTGGCTTATTTGCTATTATTTAATACCTAATATAATAAATTAGATATGGCATGGCTGAGAGTATTTTTTTCAAAATATTGTTATCATCCTTTGATACCAATGCATAATCAGTTGCTTGACACCAAAGAATATTATTCATAGACATCAATGATGAATGAGTGAACTAAATATATATTTTTATTTATGATAAATCAAACATATACATATTTGGGAAGTATGAAAGTTAAGTTCAATTATGAAGTTGACATAATCAAGAATCACTGGGTAGGGAGCCTCAACCAGGGATTGTGTAAATCAGACTGTGAGCATGTCTGTTAGAGATTTTTTTCACTGAATTCATTGAAATGGTAAGGTCTACCCTGAATGTAGGCATCACTGTTGTAAGAGCTGGACCCTAGGCTGGATGCAGATATGAGAATGAGGTGAACAATATCATACATTTGTTAGCCCAGTGGTCTCTGCCCTTGGCCATAGAATTTGGTGATATTTACTAATGTGTTTTACCATTAATAACATCAAGTATACAGTATAAAGGTGAGGATAGATATACATGTCATACCCATCTCTTACCCACAGAGCAACAACTGTAGGTTTTTATAACTCACTTTTCCTTGTTTAGAAAAGAACTCTTGAGTTTACCAGAAGCATTATCATACACAATTCTGAATCTTGACAAACTTTTTTTTATGATACTGATATATCTTTTTAATTCAGTGATATCAAAGTCATTATTCATATAACACCTAGTGGTAATTTAAATTTTTGATACTGGAATGAGCTCTTCTGTCTTTGACACTTTATATTATTGAACTTTGATTTCTAATCATTTGTTGAGGATATTGACACCTGTGTTCATTAACAAGCATATCACTTCTTTTGATCAGAATGTATTTTGTGACTTGTCTAATCAGAGCAACACTGACTTATACCTCAAGTGGGAGGTGTTGTGTCTTCTGTTTTCTGGAAAGTAATGTGTAAAGTTGTTAAATGCAGAAGCTGCATTTCTCCAATGAATTTACTCAAACAAATAATATATTTCTGTGATTTTTCCAAACATAAATTTAGATTTTATCACATTGCAAACTTTAGATTATATGTTTTCATAGAAAGTTTACATCTGTCAAATACTTTATCTCTTTCAAGCTTTTGCTTAATTTGTGGAGGGCAGTTTTAATTTTGACTTTTATTATAATTACAATATATACAGCTTACTAATAGTGTGCTCTTCTTCAGCACCACATTTAGGGCTCAAATCTCATTCTTGCTCTGTCTTTTTCTCTGTATATTCTTCTAGCTTTGTGGTGTAGCTGTAGACTAGTAGAGTGACTAGAGGTGACTTCATTGCATTCTGTGCTCACTATAACACACTGGATTTTGACAACATTTGATATAAACTTTAACACTATATTATCATCATTCTTTTAATGTAACATATTCTTGACTTTATATTATTTTTATTGTCCATAACTGTTAACTATGTATTAAGGAACACAGATCCATATGCACAGATATACATTTTTGATTTTAGCACTCATATCGTGGGAAGATTGCTTTGAGGCAAGGGAGTAGAATCAGGATTATGACTTCAAACACACATGCTTTCCACTTATTCTGAGAAATTATATTTATTTATTTTTTTTTGGGGGGGTGCCAAAATTCTTTATTTGAAGAAATGGTACAAATTAAAGAACTTAAGTGGATTTTTTGGTGCGGCTTATAGAAAAGATAAAGGCAGCCCGACATGCATGCACTGCCTCAGTGACCAGTAAAGTCACTTGTGACTTTGGGGAAGTCAGCTTAGCTCTCATCACTGTGTCCCAGGGTGTGCTTGTCAAAGAGATACTCTGCCATGCCAGATTCAGGGGCTCCCATCTTGTGCAGGTTGATCACGTGGTCACCCAGTTCTTTGATGGATTTCACCTGCTCATTCAGGTAACGGGTCTCAATGAAGTCACACAAGCGGGGGTCGTTTTTGTCAGTAGCCAGTTTACGAAGTTCCAGTAGTAACTGGTTCATACTCTTTTCCAAGTGCAGTGCACACTCCATTGCAGTCAGCCCGTAATCCAGTTATCACGGTCTGGTTTCTTGATATCCTGCAGGAAGATTCGGCCACCTCATTGGTTCTGCAGCTTCATCAGTTTCTCAGCGTGCTCCCTCTCCTCATGAGATTGGTTGGAGAAAGTATTTGGCAAAGTTCCTCAGAGCCACATCATCCCGATCAAAGTAGCAAGACATAGACAGATAGACGTAGGAGGCATACAGTTTCAGGTTGATCTGGTGGTTGATGGCACCCCCTGAGTCCTGGTGGTAGTTCTGGCGCACTTGCGAGGGAGACGCTGTGGTCATGGCGGTGGTAGGGTGGTAGGGCGAGGCGTGGTGGCAGTGCTGGATCGGCGGAGTGATGAGGTTGCAAAGGTTTCTGGCTCTGAGCAGGTGGCTGGGGTCGGAGGGGTCGAGCGCCGGGTTCCTTTCAAGCACTGTTGAAGCAGGAAACCACGGCGACTCTGGATGAGAACGTCTCTATATTTATTTTTCAGGGACGTAAACTAACTTGTTCTCTGGGAGTCACTTTCTCTTGGTCATTTCAGAGGTAATGGTACTTTCCCCCAGATGTTGATATTCATTATTCAATCTTTATCAGAAAGAAAGAACTAAAACTTAGTACTGTTTTTCCAACTCCAATGGGCACTGCCAAGCCAACACACATTTGTATCACTTCTGTTACATGGAAGGCATGACAACAGAATGTCACTTCAGCTCAATGGATAATGTTCCATTTCATATGAGTGATGTTGCTATTTCTCACAAGGATGATGTCACTGAATTTCACATGGATGATGTCATTCCATCTCACATGGTTGCTCAATTGTAATTCATAAGAATGATGTCATTTTCTTTCACTTGGGTGCTTGTGGCTTACATTAATGGTGATAGTATAACTCATTTGGATAATGTGGCTATGTCTCAGATGAATGTTGTTCCTTGCAAATTCACCAGACAATGTGCCTTCAATTAAGATGGATAGTCTAAATATAACACAAACTGGTACTGTCATTGATAGTTCTCAAGTTTTAATTTTGATAATGCTCATTTAATACTTTAAAAAGATTTACAAATAGAATCCTCAAGGCCCTCGGCATTTTCTAACTTACAGATAGCTTCCAACCTGCATAGTAGGTACTTATTAATAATACATTGTGTTACTTCCTTAGTTATAATCCACTTATACTGTAGAATAAGCTGTTAAACTGCAGTTTGGAGTCAATCAAATTTAAATCCAATTTCTAAAAGTTACATTTACCTTATTACCTTGTAATTTAAATTCCTACTCACTAAAGGCCTGGTCAATCTGTTTAACGTTTTCCACCTTTAAAACTGTTTGCTCTAACAATGTAATTGAACTATTTACTTATAATATACCATCTTGTTTTGTGTGGTTTTATATTTAAAATGTAAAAATAGTATTTTGCAGGGTTGACATCATTTTTCTATAAAACGTTTTGTGAGAATTGTTTTAATTTTTTGGATATTGTTTTTTTAATTTTACATTCTCTTTTCCTTTCTCTCCTTAATGCTCTCATACACTCCTCCTCACTGTACTTTATGTTTATAACCTTTTTATTCATCAATTGTTATTGCATTGTATATATTATATATATATATACATAACTATTCTTAAATATAACAGGCTAAGTCCACATGAAGTTATTTGTTCATATAATTTCAGAGCTGGTTGATTGACACTAGACAAAGATGAGCTTTTACATGGGGAGGACCACTTTTACCATAACCAGCTTTACTCAGTTGCTTGTAGTTCTGTGTGTAAGGTTGAGACCTCATGGGTTTTTCTCCTATACAGTTTGCCATAGTCATGGGTATAACCCTTGTTCAGGTCAGATCTGGCCCCCTGGTGAGACTCTATGGATGGAGCTTCTAATGGTGCTAGGAGACACACACTCTTTCTGCCATGTTCACTGAACCTTAGGTACACAACACTTTTGTATTTGTTGAGACTGGGAACAACAACTATGTGTTTTGATTAATTTGTGGTTTTCTGTTGTGGTCTTTATCTGTTGCAAATAAATGTTTCCTTGATCATAGGGGAAGATTACACATGTGGCTGGCTATAAAAACAAATATCTCTAGATTGTTATTGAGGAATATGTGGGTTTCATGAATGAGCAGTTGTAGATTCTCCTTCATAACCATGATCCCACTAGCACTTATTAGTTAGCAAGTATCCAATAGCAGGCATGGGATCTGTCTTGTTGATCAGGTCATAAGGACAATTAGCAAACCATTGGTTACATCAAAAAATGTGTACCAATGCTGCATTTGTAGGGCTATCTTGTCATGATAGACATATATGTGGTTCATAAGTATTGTATGTGTGTGGGACTATTGATTGCCTTGCTCCTTTGAAAATTCTCATGGACATTACAGACAAAATGAAAGCTAGTCCTCAGGGAAGAAATATTCAGCTTAGCTCTAGCTGAGAGGCTTCTGGGCCATGTATCTGAAGTACATGACATTTTCAGCAATACAGATTTACCTTCTACCTGTGTGAGTGTGGGCATAACCAAGGAAAATAGCAATAAGCTGATGTTTTGTAAGCAGCCATGACCAACAATTCAAAAGATTTTCTTTTTTTTTGCTTTTTTAAAATTTTTTATTATCTATTTATTTATCAACATCTATTACTATACAAAAGACACATTTGCACTGAAATTTCTTAAAATGGAAACAGCATTGAGGATATCTTAAAGGGAGAAACTTGATAAACATAGCTTCAAATTTAACAATAGTAGTTTGTTTATGGGTAGGCATATTAAATAATAAAAATAACTGTTCTCTGTATCTCTTTTCTCTAAAGTACATGGAACATAAAAAATAAAATCTAAGCAATCTCAAGCCAGGTTAGGCTCAGCTACAGATGAAAAAAGCACAGTAGGTCACAGCTAATGCCCATGGATACACTATGGCCACCACAAATTCCTGCTAAGCAACCCTTCTATAGTCAAACAAGATTTTTTTGTTTGTTTGTTTGTTTGTTTTATGTATGTGTGTGTGTTTTAAATCACTTTATTCACCCATCATCTTTCAATGAAATAAGAATGCTTTTGCTTAAAGTCCACTAATGAGTGAGTACATCCCCTGCTTATCTTTCTGGGTTTGTGATACTTCGTTCAGGAGGATATTCCCAAAATCCATTCATTTGCCTGCGAATTTTAGTATATCATTTTTTTCTTACTGCTGAGTAGTACTCCATTGTGTAAATGTACCACAACTTGTTAATCCATTTCTCAGTTGAGGGGTATCTAGGTTGTTTCCAGGTTCTTGCTATTACGGATAATGTGGCTATGAACATAGCTGAGCTAGAGCTTTTATATATGGTGTTAGGAACATTTTATCTTTCTGGATCTGAGTTACCTTGATCAAAATGATATAACTGATACATTGATCCCAAGAGTTGAAATATTCCATAACTTCAGTAATGGTTTATTTTGGCATAAGAAGGTCACAAAATTCTATTTTCTGTCTGTCTTCTGTCTGTCTGTCTGTCTGTCTGTCTGTCTGTCTGTCTGTCTGCCCTCCCTCTCTCTGTTTCTCTGGCATGGGGTAGGAACTGAGAGCAGAGGGAGGAATAGACCAAGTGTGACATTTAATGGCAGAGGCATGTCCCAATTACCATATAAAATTTCCAGAACTTAGCAAAAAGAGCCAGTTTCTGAACTCCAAGATTGAAATCATAAGCCTGTGAGGGACATTTAATATTTAAGCCATGAGTTTTAATTTTAGCTGCCCAGATGACATCTCCTACCCCTCCACTCAGTGAAAGTATATATGTGTGTATTATCAATGACTTCCATAATTCAATAATTTCTAAATGTTATAGACACTTCCCCAGTATCTACATGTTCCCTAGTCACTCTATCATTCAATTATATCGAGATTACCTATGACATTCCTTTTTTAATTTTTTTAAACCGTTGCTTGTTCCAATGGAAGTTCTGTGTACATATTTGTTCTTATGCATGGAGTAGGGAATATTAAAAAGTTGAAGAAAAAATAAAATGAATGCATAGTCAATAGACATGAATCTCAAAATATATATCAATTATTGTTTAGTTCTCCCTGAATTGAGTCCTCAGTGGGCATTGTATCAAATAATGACTTTAAGCATCAACTTTCTCATGCATAACTTGAAGAGCTGTATTTCATAACCACACAGCTAGGTAAGAGACCTACATACCTTTGGCTCTAAATGATTTCTTAATGTATTATAGAAAGCAATAAAATGATTTTTCTTATGTACTCTCAAAACTGTTCCTTTGGCCAGTGTATCTTTTCAAGTTATTGTGCCTTCACTTGGTACAAATAAACCAAGTGCACAGATCCAACCTCCCTGGCTTCTGAAAAGCAATGCTGTTGAGTTAATGAAGAAAATCAATCAATCTGTGCCTCTTAGTTTATGTACCCTGAGAACTATAAGGTTGAGCCTGTGTATGGCTCCTGGCACACTGACAGTCTGAGGATATGCCCCAAACTTTGTGATTTCACATTAACTCTCAGTACTAAGTGCAGTTGCTATTAACAAACACCAGAAATATGTGTGACAGACAGTCCACTTCACAGGACATCTGGCACCTCTCTCACATTGAGATCCGCTACTCTGATCACAGGGCTGTGTTCCACTTTTAGTCTGTCTGGCATTGTTCTTTCTGTGTCCTGTGAAGCTGTGAAGTTGTGAAAGAAAACATAACTTGAGGATGAGAGGTGTAGCTAAGGGCTCAGTGTTTCTTATGAAAAAATGAAGTTCCAGAGAACTTAGGTGTCTCCTTATTTAATATACTCTATTTCTAAGCTTTGATTCTGCAGGCTACCTCATGCTGATTCATTAATAAGCAAATGATACAGAATTGAATGGGTGGTCTGATGCTTCTGATACTAACATAACGATATAGTGATGTGAATTAAATCAAAATCATTAAGATAAAATACAATGGATTAGTTAGAGAATGTTTAATCTTTTTATCACCTTCATAGTTATTATTTAAGTGTAAGGAAAAACATTTGTTTTCTAATTTTAGTATCAAATACTTGAACACAAATATATGAAATACTCCTAGAACAGAAAACAAACTGATAATGTCTACTTAGTGTGTTACAGTGTACTTGGAGATGTATCAAGGCATCCTCAAGGTTTTCCATAGTAAAGTCTCTAGGCATGCCAATGGTTAGTTTAAACAGATATTGATTTTATTAATGAGCTAAAATGCATACTAGATTCTAAAATCTTTTATAGTCTCCAGAATATTGGAATGCTAATTGACCTAGATTCTATTTCAATTTGTTACTTCAATATTGAGAAAACTACAATATTACACAAGGAAAGAATTATCATGCTCCAGCAGTCTAAATAGCATTCGCTATGCTGGTACTAAAAACAAGAATGATGAGCTACAGATGGTTTAGCAAGTAAAGAGAGACACTTGCCACCAAGGTTGTTGAATTGAGTTCCTTGCCACATTGTATGAGAGATCCAATGCCAGCAAGATGCCTATTGGTTATTACACATGAAAAAAGTAAAGGTAAAACAAACTAACAAACATATTATGCAGATGGTGGGATGGCTTATTCCATCTGTGCAAGCATGAAGACCTGAATTTGAATCCTCAGGACATGTGTAGAAGCAGATGTAGTAGCTCATGTTGTAATCTTTTCTCAGGGTATGCTGGAGACACAAAGATTCCAAAATTCAGTAGTCAGTGAGTCTAGCTGGACAGTGAGTTCTAGGTTCTATCAGAGTCCCTGTTTTAAAAAATAAAACGGAAGTGATAGATGACACCTAGCACTTACCTCAAGACTCAACAATGTGTGACTACACCTGTACACATGAACACTTACATCAACCTCAAACACTCATACACACACACACACACACACACACACACACACACACACACACACATGAACACACACTCATATTCCTTTTAGGACAATCCAAGAATACCCAAAATTTCCCCTCTTCTATTCTGCCCTCAATGTTAGGGGAGGAAATGCCTCTAACTAGATCTCAAAAGTCAATTTTTATTGAAAATTTTTTTGGTTATAAAGTTAAATGAACTTTAAATTAAAGTCCTTCTTATGTTTTTGAAACTTCTCTTTGTGATAACCAACAGTGTACAAGAAAACATGACAAATGGGATGAACTCTGCACAGTAAAATATAAGCAAGTAATTGTAGCTTTATTTTAATACACTGAGGGAGATGATACCCAACACTTACTTATAACAGTTACAAGTTTCTTTTCAGTTTGATATAAAAATAAAATATATTTTTATAGGGCTAATTTTTTCTAATTAAAGCCTTTGGGGAACCAGCTCCTAATAAGACTTTCTCTTAGGGTCCAAGAGGTATGTGACTGCCAGCAAGGAAATGACTACAAGTTATCTTTAAAAATAAACTCACACTATTCTCTTCACTTCATCATCTTTACTGGCATAACTGTGAAGGCATAGGCTTATATACTTATGCAGGCAGTTATCCTTTGGCAAAAGAATGTGGGGCTTGACTTTCTCAGAGTGGCAGAGAGGGTGATAAGATTTACATACAGGCAGTAACTGTCAAATATGGTTTATGACATTAGGTGGGAATGGCTAGTTAGAGGTCAATTATTTCTCTCTTAGTAGAAAAATAAATAGTTTTAGTTTCATTTGTATGTACTTGTGTGGGTATATACTCACCCATACAGGTATCCGTACAGACCAGACAGATTTGATTCCCTGGGTCTTGAGTTGCAGGTGGATGTATATCTTCTGGTAAAAATGGTTATGCATGGAACCAATTTGCTTCTCAGCATCCTTACCTGGAGTCTCACAGCCACACTAACTGCTGAACTATCTCTCCAGATCTCTCCCACCCCAGCATTTTATGCCCAAGGTCCTTTTAAATAATACTAAAAATATCATTCAGTTAACAAGAACCTTGAGAGGCCAGTTCCCATAATCTACTCCAAGGTAATGCCTCAGAGTAGTGAGAGATAAGAAACCTTTTTGTCTGAGGGCAATTTAGAGTAAATCTCTGACTGGTAAAATAAAGAAACATAAAAGCCATGCCTTCTGGTGGTAACTTTCTCTTTTACTTCTCTTTAAAAATGGTCTCTAATTCTGTCCCAGTCTTGATGTTGGGATGAGGAAAGTGGATTTGCCTGAAGTGGATGCTGAAATAAACCACCTTGGGACCTTAGGACCTCCTGCCCTTGCTGAGGAGGAGACAAGGAGATGGGGAGAAGAGAAAGTGACTGGGATGGGTAGTTGGGGGAAGGGAATTTGAACGAGGGGATACATGGTTAAAAAAATGAGACTTTATTCGTAATTTAAAAAATGGTCTCTAATTCTTTCTGTATCTATACAGTTACAAATCTCTACACTGTTACATTTTGTACATACATCTAAATATCTTTCTTTGCACACATACGACCATTCATTTCTATGCAGTTATATCTATTTTCACATCTTGACACATCTTTCTTTCACATACTCTTCTACATCTCATTTTTATAGAGTTTCTTCTTCCTTGCCTCCACATAGTTATAATTCTCTACATACCCTATACATCTCATATGCTTAGAGCTCTCAAAATATAATATTTTCTATTGTTTCTACACACTCTCACATAGCTCTTTTGTTCCTACACATCTGAATATAGTTCTTTGCAGTTTCTATATGCAGCAGCAGCAGCACTTTCACATAGTTTTGTCTCTCTCACCCACTCATTCACACACATATGCTTCTACTTACATCATTCACTCACCCTTTGGTCACTTCCTCTCATTATTTTCTCGCATATCTCCCATGGTCTCTTTAGGCTTCTTCTTTATCTCTCACTCAGCCTACACACGTTCAGCACAGCTTCATTTCTACAATGCTACTGCTTCTTACAACTCCCATTCATACATCCTCATTCCTCCTTCTCTCTTCCCCTCTACAATAACATTGCTTCCAGCATCATTAGCCAAATTCTGGACAATTATATGTTATATTTTCAGTGTTTAACCCATTCTTCTATCACATAAAGTCACACAGTTTTTCTTAAGCTAGTAAGGTCACAAAGACTCGCCCGTGTAAATGCTTGGCTTTGCATGTTAATTTTGTCCAGACACAAAATGACATTGAGATTCAGAACATAACAATAACAGTAGCAGTTTGACCCTTGAGTGGTCAGGGTACATGCAGAAAGTCAACTATTGCTGGGGGATATGTCTCAAAATAGGCTGGCCTTGATTCAGCAATAAACAGAATTTGGGAATTAATCTTTGTATTAATTTTTTCCAGGGGCAGTTTAGTCTGAATTTGTTCTGAAGTCTAAAATTAGTTGTCTTTTGAGACTGAAGATGCTATTACATTTCAATACATCAGAATTATGTAGAAATCAACTTCCTGACAATTCACAACTGTAAGTGTGCCCAAAGATGTAAAACACACTACCAAAGGGCTGTAGAAAGAACCCTATAGCTGCTCTTACTAGGGAGGCATAGCAGTAGCGCCTGAGAAAGTTACAGACAGAAATCAACTGGTCATTAACAGTCAGTGACCCCATGGCTCTGCCATCAGAGAATTATACATCTGGTGGGTTGACTTGTCAAATACTAGTTGTCACCTGCTGCATACCCCCCTGACCCTTGGCATTCAGTAGTCCTGTTCCCCTGGACAAGGGGATGAGAAGCATTCTTCCTGTCCTTTGCAATAAATGTAAAATATTTTCAAGTATATTACTGATAGCAGTGCAAGATGTTCAAAGTCATATTATAGCAATCCTGATTAAAATGTGTTTTCTTTCCCAAGTGTCAGCCTCTTCCATCTTTATGGTATGCCCTCATGTGCAATTTCATTATTAGAATGTGAAGTAATATGCCTTTACTTTTCAACTCCTCATTATTTATCTCAACTATTATATTTTTTTTAAATGTTGCCCAAATCTATGCTTAAAATAATGACCTATAAAATGATTTTTTTTGTGCTTGGATAGCAGGTCATTTTTTTTTTTTTTAGTTTAAATGCCTAGCCTGGTTTTCATTGCATTTCTTCTTTTTGTTCAGCTGTCAGCTTCTGGGTGATGCAAACAGGATTCTTTAAGACCTTTGTATTGCATTGATAAAATGAAACATCAGGTGATCTTAAGGTGCCTTTTAACAACAACAAAAAAAAATCTTGCATTTTCATATTCTCTACAGTGAATTCTAAGTGCTTCAGCAGGCCAATTGCCCTGACAGTGTGGGCATAAAACATTCATGGGCATGTCAGAGTTCAGCAGTATTTAGTATTTATTCTTCTAACCACAGGAAAAAGGGCCAGAACCAGTTGGACATCATAGAAATTCAAATAATAGTCATAAGAGTTCTAAAAATTAAACTATGATAGATTGCAAAATTAGAGAATAATGAAATGAAAAAAGAATCTAATGCCACTGTGATTATTGTAGTACCAGGCATTATATATTAAAATCAAGTCAGCTGTGCACACAGTTCAAATGTCAGCACTGATGTTTAACTATAACAATAAAACCAATTCTTCATGAAAGTAAATTGTGCAATTACTACTTATAAAGATACTTTAAGTTGGACATCTATTTGAGGAAATTATTCCTTGCAATCACTAATATAGGAAAGCTAGTTACAGACCACGGGTATTGAAAAGTGTGGAACTTGTTTGTGTCTTTCCCAGACTCTTTAGCTCTTTGGCTTCCCTCAGGGCACCAGCAAAGGGACCTTTACTTCTGTGTATTTTTCTCCTTCTCCAGTCTGTAGAATGGGTGTTCTTGACAGAAAGAAAACAAAGATGACAATTTTCAACTTCTTTTACATGTTGGATTTGCATAATTTCTGGTTGCAGTGTTTTAAAGACTTCATCAGGATACTTAGGCACAGTACTAAAGGAAGAGGGCCAGAGACTCTGCACACTGTCACATTACCACAATATTACTTTTGATAATTTAAAAGAATAGAGGAGAGGCTTTTTTATTCTTTTGTAAATGCCATCAGTGTCATTCTTGAGATGTTCTGCAGACCTACTATGATGATTAATGGCCATTAAATTATATCAAGCCCAGTGGTAGCAATAGGCAAGTGTAATAACAATGGGAAAATATGTGAAGTCTCAAAGACACCTGACCATCACCAAATATGCTACTGCCACACTGCCAAACCCAAAGGTGCAATCCCTTACATGCAAATAACCATATGTATTAGTTTCCTCAAATCAATCCCAGTTTTTGTTCACATTGTATTGTTTCATTCACACAATTATTCAGGTTTTGGATTACATGTTACATTCACCCCATTACTTATCAAAAAGTTTGAAATGAAATAATTAGATGGTAGACACAGAAAATGAGAAATTGAGTCTTTATAAGGGAAGAGAGATAAGAACCTCAAGCCTTCTTGCTCTGCTTTTTGTTGCCTATTGCTTGAGTGGGTACTTCATTCTGGTCTTTCTCAGTTATTGCTTAGGAGGACAACACTTCCGTGTTGTTAGGTGGGCCAGGTAGAAATAGGATCTATGAAGGAAGGATAATTCAAAATCCTTTTGACACTTGGACTGAACGCTAGTTTATGATCAGTATGGCTACTGCTATTATCTATAGTCATCAGTGGATAACGAATAGACTAAGTCAGTGTGTTGCTATTCTAGTGTTCTATATAGTGGGTCACACAGTATCGACAGAACCATACCCCACTAAGAAGTGTACTGAGTAGAGAGAGTGAAATTCTCAGTCCTATTAAATGACATTAAACTAAACAGGATTAATTCTGAAAGTAACAGATCTATCATGCTACTTGTCCAGTGCTAGGTATTGATTTTTCCATGTTTGCAGCCTTTAGAGACAAGGTCTTGTCACCATGAAAGCAGATTTCCTATATGTGTGTATGAAAAATTGCCTCACCATCACCCTCTGGAGTGGGCTGGCAACATCCTTCTGTGTTGCTGGGTGGAAAGGAAAAGGCCACATAGGCCATTGCTTAGTGTGGTCCTGTCAATAACAATGCCAGTTGCTCTATTTATTCAGTATGTGACACACAATTAGTAACTGTCACTAACTGCTAAGATCTACTGTGCATTTGTTTATGGTAGGCATGCAGCTAGGTGCTCTGCAACTGAATTACACAAATAAAATGAAGATATTGTTATCATATTTCATACCAATATTATTATCTCCATATACACTTTTGATAAAACAAAACAGGTGCTTTTAACAAGCTAAATAGCATGTATTTTGTAGCATATGTAATTCCAGAGATGACCAAAATTATAAATTAAATTCTTTAAAAATAAGTGAAAGATATTCAAACCAACCGTGTAATACTTTTTTTAGCTCTAAAAGAAAAGAAGAAAGAAAGGATGGTGGATTGGGCATTTAATTCAGTGGTTATGCTTAATTTTCAGAGCATAGAATGTATTTGTACAAGATTTCATTACTTAAAATAAATCTAATTAGAGAGAAGGGTATAGGAGAGTTTCATTCATGTGGTCTATTTGCTTATCTTCACATTCCTCTTTTATGGGGGAAGGGCTGAAAGAAGTGCATAAATGTTTATAAAATAAATGGGTTAAATACCTAGTCATTTTAATTGGGTTTATAATGCAGTTGTACACTTATCAAAACACAATATAATACTCAAATACTGAGGTCAAGATGTCTAATGTCTCAAACATTCATCATTTCTTTGTGATGAGTCTATGCAATTGCCTATTAGTAGCTGCTTTGAAATACTCAAGCCTCTGTATTCTGTGTGACAAAATACATACAGGAACTGCAAAGGAGGAGAATTTATTTGGGCTCATGGTTTTAAAATCAGACATGATTTTTGAGTTCCATTGATTTGGGTCCAATTGAGACAGAGCCATGTCCAGATGCAATAAGCCAACGAGGAGGCCTTGAATGTTTAAAGATACATGGTCACTATCAAATGCACTAATATTCATGATGACAGTGCATGGGGGTTGTTTGCTCCATGTTGGACTTGAAGCAGAGAAAGGAACAGACTCTAAAGGCACAAACATGGTTCAAGTATTTAAGTCATATGTCTGTTGGAGACATTTCAAATTCATATTCAAGCCATTACAATTTTATTCTGTCAAGTAACCTCTCCCACTGCTCCCACATACCCATGCCACCCTCTCACTCACACATGGAGTCTTTATTCTAATGCAATCAGGGATGATGCTCTCTTAAAATCCATAGTAAGATTCCTGAAATAAGACAGTATGCTCTAATTAAGGGGAATACAATTACTATGAGAATTACTAAAATAAATGATAAAAGACAGGATGGATAAAATAGGCCTTTAATTGTGATACTTAGGAAGAAAATATGGCAAATATTGCAAGGTTGAGGCTTGCTTGGATTATGGAATGAGTGAGCTCAAAGCCCAAGTCAGTGAATGCTTGTCTCACATAAAAAGCAAAAGAAGGCATGTACATGCACTTAGTTATTACAGTGCTGTGCATACTTTAGGCCCTCAACACCTTGAAATCTAACAAATAGGTACATAAGTCAACAAGTAAATAAAAAAATAAAGACAGAATAATAATTGCAGGAAAATCTGGACAGCTCAGATGAAACTCTGATTGTGAGAAAAGGCAAAAAAGAGAAAAGAAACACTAAAACGAGTGCATAGATAATTTGACATTCTAGTGAGATTCACAGGGTAAATGACATGTTGGTTAACAATGGGCTTTGGCTACAAGGCTGGATCTCAGACAGATAAGACACAGAATGATGGTGGCGGGGAACCTCTTCCTAGTTGCCATAGTGATTTCTTCACAGTATGTCCCTGTCTTGTCCATGTTTTTCTTCTCTTTCACAGGCAATCCCCTGTGTCTGATCTTGCTGATCCCTGGTTTACTCTCAACCCTCCCCAGCTTGTCTGTTAAAAAAAAAAAAAAAAAAAAAGAATGCAAAACGGCATTCAAGATACCTGATTCGAAGATATCTGTGACCTTTCATGGCTGCCTGCATTTGCCCTGCTCGTTTTGTAGCTGCTGAATTCTGTCCTCATTCACTTACTGTCTGAAGTACAGGATGCTTTTCGATCCTTGTGTTGCTCTTGCAATAGTGTGCCAGCTACCTACCCTGCTTTACATTTGCATTTGATACTTCTCCGCTTGCCAGAATGAACTGCCTATGGTTTAGATTTCTTTATTCCCTGATGACAGATTCATTGATGATGGAACCATGGTTTGTTGTCCTCATTGAACATCATGTCTGGCAACTCGTCTATTGTATATTTGAAATGGAATAGCCATTTTCTTCTGACCCAAGAATTTTAACACTGTTTCAAACCAGCTTCAGCATTCATGAAAAGTCATGCATAATTTTGAAAACCAAACATAGGTAAGGATAAAGATAAACTGAAATGTCTAACCATTAACCCACATCTGCTCCAATTTTCTCACTATTGTAAGGTAATTGATTTATTTAATTAGTCTCTGTTGTTTTTTTTTTAACATCTGAGAGTGTTTATGTCTCCACAGTTGTTCCTTCATCAGTAAACTATCTCCAATAAGAAACATACAGAATTATAATTTATTTAGATTCATTTTTGAGTACACACATAAGCTGTGTGTATAGTCCTAGCTGCCTGTGTTTCAGTTTCAATGGAGGATGTGATACTTAAGGTTCTTGCAACATGTTATCAGTTGAACATTATTATGTCATCTCTTTTAGTGCAATAGGTTAGGTAGACATCTCTCTGTGCAGTTCCAGCCTCCACCCATTAGAAGGAACCCTGGATGTTCAAGACGTGCATTCATTAGGAAGCCTCACAAAGTAACTCTATATCAATTGACCTATGTAACAGGAAGCTGGTCAGGAATGTCACTAATGGGATGTTTTGGTTTGTACTTCCAAAGATCTGAAATATGGTATCTGTTTATTTGTTTTATAAGGATGAGGTTTGAACAACTTCAAATTTTCTGATTATCTGAATCCAGATCTATGGAAGACAAAAAAATCACAATAATTCCAAAATTCCATACCATTATCTCTTATCTCTATCATTGCATATTATGTCAACTTCAGAATTGTATGTCCCAAGGTATCAGTGCAATTTCACCTTCAAAATGAGAGTAATAGTAATATTTACATTTAATCTACAGATTATAAAATTCAATGACATCATCAGCACTTTGATGGCAGGAGTAATTTTGGTATTACTATTTAAACTGCAAAGCACCTGTAAATGTTTTTCCTCTGTGTGCATCGTGTTTGCGTGCATGTGTGCAATCAGATGCATATTCACGTGTGTGAATATGAAGTCAGAAGTCAAAGTCAAGTCATAGGCCAATGTCAATGTCCTTAGTTGTTCCTTATAGCATATTTTTATAGGCTATACTGTCTCTACATTCCAAGGCTAGGTTTACACCTGCCTTCTACTTGGATGCTGGTAATAAATCTTAGGTCCTCATGCTGCAAAACAGGTACTTTATCTAACATCTTCCTGGATATTTTTCTCTTTATCTCATTACTTCTTCTGTGAGAAATGAAGTCCCACTGTCCTCAAATGAAGCCCCCTTAGGAAGTTAATTTAAAAGTGTAATGATAAAGCCCAAGATAAATTGTTTGCAAAAGAAAATGATGCTGTCAATCTTTTTTTGGTGACAGGTTAGTTAGTCATTCAAAGATATAACACAATTAGAAGCATTCTCTGAGATAAAATAAAATGGAATACCTAAAGAATTCCATTTAGAGTGGGGATAGTTGAAAACCAAATAGCAATGCATAAAAATGCTCACTACAATTGGGAGAAAGTTAATGTCTAGACACAAATCCGTGCAATTGTTTGTAAGCTTACCCAAGGCAGTATACTGGCATCACTGTTCATTGATTTGACAATTGTGTCATAGTTATGAAATATTACTAAGCCTCATATTGTCATTTGAGAAATGCAGAATAGGATTGCTTTGAAAGTAAGGGAATTGATACTAAAATATCCAGTTGATGCTAATAATCATCAGCTCTATAATAATTCGATTTATTAGTTTATATTAAATAATCATTTAATCTATTATTGCTTTAGGAGTTATTAAATATTATGTACACTCACATTGGACATATTTTCTATTATAATGATTGATGTGACTTTCTAAGAATTTGAATACCTACATGTAATAAATTAATTTTAATTTAATATGTGAAAAGCTAATATATAAATAGAATGAGAATTATGTGAGCATTTTCAGTAAAAAGATGCAAGAGTAATAAAAGGACAAAGCAAGATGCTCTCACACCAAGATATGACACCTGGTGTCTATTATGTTTCTGTTTCATAGAACAGAATATGATAAACATATTTGCATTAAGATGCTGAATATGTGTACTGTGTGACCCAGTCAACAGTTCCATTAATGATCTTTATCAAGCCTTGCTAATAAAATCAATGAAAACTTCAGACCATTATGAAGGTATTTGCACATTGAGTAAAATCTTGGCACCTCTCATCTCATGGTGAATTCATCAAAGATAATGTAACTTTACCAGATTTTTAATTCCTCTAGTACAATTATAATTTGATGTTAAGAAATGTCTTTTTAAACTGTTTTTGCAATGGTTTAAAAATAACTAAAGGCAGTGAAGCATACTCTAATTTATCTCAAACAAATGACATTTTGTTGAACGACCAGACAAAAACATGGAGGATAGAAAAAGCCTTTGGTCATGCTTAAATATTTCTCCCACCTTGGTTATCATGCCCTCTCACAAGTTCATGACCAGTTGTTCTCCTACCAGATACCTGTCTGTCTAAGATGCCTCCCAACTGAGCTCTCTGCTCTGTGCCAATTTGTTCTATAAAACCCACACCTGAATAGATCAGTGCAAACTTTTAAATGCATGGAGGGTTCTGCTTTCTCTTAGCATGTATTCTAATTTGACAACAAGAATGTATGACTTAATGCAGTCATCATATTTTCTTCAATAGTATCTCTTGTCCTGTTTCAAATTCTGTATCAGCTCCTCAAGTGAAATGAAATGAAATTTGATGTAAGATACTTCATATCTGCAGCAAAAGCACTTATTGCATTTCTGGTCTTTAATAACAGTTTTCTTACACTGTACAAAAAGAAGAAAGAGGAGGATAGCAGGATGGAGGAAGGTAAAAAAGAGAGAGAAAGTTAGTTTCAGCTAACATCGTGACTTGCTAAGATTTCTGAAAGATGCAATATAAAAATACTTTCATAAATTTGAATAAAAATAAAATCTATAAATTAAACACAGTGCTAAACAATAAAGATATGCATTGTTGCATATGAAAATTTAAAACTATCATCAAAATACATAATGAAAATGGCACGATAACAGTTCAATGGGTTCACAGATCATCCCACAAAAAGCATATAATCAAATCAACATGCTAGACCCTTGTAGAAAAGTAAAATATAGGTTCTAGAATTCCCAAATATGCCATTCTAGTAGGTAGTGTACTTACAAAAGGCATTCAATTTGTGAAAATGCATTTAAAGGTGGAAATGAGAAGCGTTATATTCCCATGAGATGAACAGTATGAAAGATAAGCAGCCTCAGGTACTTGCAAGTAGGAATCACCTGGGATTTTCAGGCTCCTTTTGTTGCACAGATCCACTTTTGAAAACTCTTTGGTGTTATCTGGTAAATTTAAATTGATTGGTATATCATGATCTGGAAATTTTTTCTGTGAGGTAGTTATCAAAATTAAACAAAAATATCTGTATACTCTTGACCATTTCAGGAACCCCCAAACCCAAGTGACTATCAGCAATAAGATACAAAAGCATACATCATAGTTGGCATGTCTTGCCACCACACAAATATAAACCATCTTTCCACATTATCTTATATAAACATCACTTGGTATAGCCAATAAAACTCTTACCATGTCCCCCCTTCAATATACATACAAACACTACTGTAGTGTGCTATTATCAGAATATTCAACACATAAAAGAATAGTCTATCCTTGATGAATACAAAGAGTGATGCCTTGAGGAAGGAGGAAATAACAGAGGTAGAAGGAGGCACTCAACTTTGACCTCTGTCCTCCACCTGAGTATACATATATACATACAGAGAGAGAGAGAGAGAGAGAGAGAGAGAGAGAGAGAGAGAGAGAGAGAAAGAAAGAGAGAGAGAGAGAGAGAGAAGAGAGGGGGCAGTGGGGGAGGAGAAAAAGAGAGTAAAAATATACAAATCATAATAAAAAAAACTTTCTGCAATTTTAAGTGTATAATTGTATTGTCTGTTTGAAAAATCCTAATTTAAAAACTGTGTTTTACACAATAAATATAAATAAATGAAATGTGAGACTGTCTCTGATGATTACAGTAACATCAGCAACTATCTCCACTGCATTTTATATATAGGGGAATATTGACAATTCAAATGAGAGAATAACCACACACACCCATATAAACCAAAACCATGCAAAAAGACCCAAAACTATATCCTTCTACATACAATTCTTTAAAGTCCTTGGAATGGCTATAGAAATAAAAATTTAAAACAACAGAATTCTAACTTTATTAAAATAAAATTTGAAACATAATTTAAGAGCAGAATTCAAAATACTGAGTTATTGTAGTTTTCTTTTAATCTAAAATGTTTGATGTGCCAGAAGTAAGAGTAGGAAGTGTCTAGATCTTTTAAATATTAAAATTCTTAGAACTTCAATTTTAGAAATTAATTTATTTCTACAAATTTTGTCAACATGGGCATGTTAAATGCATGCCTTGCCACCATGATTGGGCATCTTTGTGGCTGTGCCCTCATGTTTGCTACCTACACTCACATTTTTTTTTTCTAAATAGAACCAAACTTGTGATGCCATCCCCATTTCTATTTAGTTAATTCTTCACTCATAATATTAGTGTATACAATAATAATAACACAATGGTAAATTATTATGGGAAATTTTACTGTTAATATTTATAGATATAATCCCTATACTATTATAAATGGCTGAATTTTATAGATGAAAGAACAATTGTGCTCAAAGAATAATTGAAAGTCTTGTTCCCATACCCTGTCTAGATTAATGCAAATATGTACCCTTAAATCTGTTTCTTGGACAAGATTCTATCTGCCCTGCTTTGAGTTTGTCTCTTGTTTCATGTGACCTCTGATGACCATGGACACCTCACACAGTGAAATGTTCCAGGGTTATGGAGTGTAATCTGTCCAAATGCATGCATTGGTCCTCCAAACTATGTAATAAATGCTTTGGCATGCTGAGACCCTCACTCTTTAATCCAAGGCTCCAGCCAATTCTGTATCCAAAACCTGTACTTGTTCTGACATCTTCCATCTGAAAACACTTGTTCAGGAAGGGTGAGTCACATGAAAATGAAGGTGTCATTGAGAGTCATATTGCTAACACAGTAATCACTGTTCACCTTTGTCCTTCTTTTAGAAATTATCTTATGGAATCAATAGTCTCACACAACTCTAAAATGACCAATAGCCTTTTAAATCTCCATGACCAGAAAACAGCAATGCTTGCTTCTAGTTAAAACTTTAAGAAGTGTAGTTCTCTGGAAAATGTCAATTTGGAATGTGACATTTTACATCAAAAATTAACCTATCATGACAAACTAGAACATTATGTGACAGTGCACTGGGAATCCTCCAGAATTTGAATAAGATGCTTTGCCATAGGCCCAAACAGTCCCTTTCTTATCCACTGGTAACTCACATCACCACTTCACCTTAATTAAGAACACCTGTACTTAAATGAATTGAAGTGTGATTCACTGAAGGGGAAAACATGCAAAGATTCTTAGTTGTCAAGGTCATAAAGAGATAGAATAAAAACAGCCTTCAATGGGGAAGGTTATCATTTATGTGGGTTCTAACTTGTCTTTTAAATTTATGCTAAGCATGTGGTACCTTTTTCTTATGTACTCCAGGCCATGCTGCTTTCATTTTGTTGTTGCTACAATTGAGACAGGTATTTCTGTCAGCCTGATGAGCTTCTGATTTTGATTTCTTCAATCAGGGATGTTTGAATTTCTTCAGTTTTAGCTATTATAGAAATTTTAGCATGTCTGAGCATAGAAATTATGAATGTTGCCTGACTTCATCTTATGTAAACTAAAATCATAAGCTTTAAATTTTTTACAGAGTGTTTTCTATGCATGAGCTGTTTTAGGTAAAGCTAAATTGAGGATTTGGGTTGGGCTGGGGCCCGAGTCAAATGTGCAACCAAATAGAGCAGTTCAGCAACAACATCTGAGTTAAGGGAACTCAAACTGTAAAAATATGAGGAAGTGTGTGCTCTTTAGTGCTTCAGGAGAAAGAGAATTTGAACCTTGGAATTTTAGTAAAATCAGTGATTGGGTAGAAATATATAAACATTTCATAAAGTCATATACATATTTCATATGTCTTGTATGAGGATACAGAGGTAAGAATCAGGTGGCTGTGAAGGGAATCCCACAAAGCACTGTCTAATTTCAGTTCAGTGCATTCTGTTGGGCAGCACAAACCACAGGAGGAATCACCATGAATTATCCTTTCTTTTTTTTTTTTTTTTTTTTTTTTTTTTTTTTATTTTTTTATTTTTTTATTTTTTTAAATCAATAAATAGTTTATTAATCATATTAATAACAATGATGGGTCAAATCATCAGGAATCCAGCCACTCTGGTGGTGAACATTAATCCTCCCCACAGGTTTCTCTAGCTGTACACGCACCCATCTGAAGCCAGTAGGGTGGGAATTCCATCTCTGCCAGCAGGGACAGTTCCAGTCA